>WYDI02012033.1:0-12954 GCA_009867235.2 Psittacus erithacus
TTTCCTTTCCTTTCCTTTCCTTTCCTTTCCTTTCCTTTCCTTTCCTTTCCTTTCCTTTCCTTTCCTTTCCTTTCTTGACTTGGGTTGATCAGCACACTGACAAACAATTCCTAAGTGTAAAATGTATATTAACCTGGCTCAGTGCCCATATACAATACGCAATAACTTATTTTTCTAGATCTATTTTTTAATGGTTTGTTCAGTACTATTTCCTCTCTGTTACAGAGAAGATTCTCAGAAATATATTATTCACTATAACATATGTAACCAGTATGCACAGTGCAGATGATTTAATGCTAATTAGCAGCATTTCCACTTAGCAATATTTATAAAATATTTAGGAGTTCAAACTAGAAAGTATATCTTCTATTTTTTAATAATAAAGTCTATATATTTGGAAATAACAATAGTTTTACGTCGAATAGTGGAAGTAGGGAGAAAGATTTTTTTCTCTGAAAAAAAAAAAAAGTGATTTGCATTTGCAGGACTATTTTTTTGTCAGTTTGTCCAAAAATTTGAATGGCAATATAAATTTCAGGTAGACAGAAGTTAAAATACTGTGGTTGATATGCCGTACAAAAAGCTTAATGAACATAACACAAAAGAAAGTCTTAAGCAGGATTTTTAGAATCTATGAAGGTTATTAATGGCACATGAGATCAAGCTAAAAGAGCTCCAATGACAATAATAAGGAATGTTAGAACAACTCAGTGAGTTCTTCACATAATTGCTGGTATCTAATTTAAGTTTAGTTACCTGCAGATACTATTTCTAAGCTATTTTCGTAATTCCCTGTGGAACAATAAGTGTGCAAAAATCTCTGTAATGTAGCAATGTTTTGTTAATTTTCCAGTTATTAGAACTGAAGTAACTTTTAATTCAGGGATTTTCCTATGCAGAATTTTGGAATAATTATGCAGAATTAGAAAACTGTTACTTAAATAATGTAGTGATTTAGACACTTGTGGAGAAATTTATTTATGTATCCTACTTGCTCTCCAGCCAGTGTTCCAGGTCTTACATACATCTTGGGTCACATAGAATCATAGAATAGTTAGGGTTGGAAAGGACCTTAAGATCATCTAGCTTCAACCCCCCTGCCATGGGCAGGGACACCTCCCATTAAACCATGCCACCCGAGGCTCTGTCCAACCCAGCCTTGAACACTGCCAGGGATGGAGCATTCACAACTTCCCTGGGCAAAACATTCAAGTGCCTCACCACCCTCACAGTGAAGAACTTCTTTCTTATATCCAATCTAAACTTCGCCTGTTTAAGTTTGAACCCGTTACCCCTTGTCCTGTCACTACAGTCCCTAATGAAGAGTCCCTCCCCAGCATCCTTATAGGCCCCCTTCACATACTGGACGGCTGCTATAAGGTCTCCACACTGCCTTCTCTTCTCCAGGCTGAGCAGCCCTTACCTTCTCAGCTTGTCTTCATACAGGAGGTGCTCCCGCCCCCTGATCGTCCCTGTGGCCCTCCTCTGAACTGATTCCTTCTTCAGAAGGAAGAAAGACTTTAGCTGTCTCCCATAGATATCCGGGGTCTAGACACAGCAGTACACAAGACATCTGAACAGTACTAGCAGATGCCCAACCCAGCCAAGTACAAGGTCCTACATCTGGGTCGGAGCAATCCCAGACACTGCTACAAGTTGGGCAGGGAAGAGATTCAGAGCAGCCCTGCGAGGAAGGACTTGGGGGTGTTGATTGATGAGAAAATGAACATGAGCCGGCAGTGTGCACTCACAGCCCAGAAAGCCAACCATATCCTGGGCTGCGTCAAAAGAAGCGTGACCAGCAGGTCCAAGGAGGTGATCCTGCCCCTCTACTCTGCTCTTGTGAGACCTCACTTGGAGTACTGTGCACAGTTCTGGTGTCCTCAACATAAAAAGGACATGAAACTGTTGGAACCAGTCTGCAGGAGGGCCACGAGGATGATCACTAACTAAGATACTACGAAGCAGGTTTTTGTGGTTCGTGAGTAGAAAGTCCAGCACTGCCTCATTTCCTGCTTGACACATTTAACATTTGTACAAGGAAGCAGTCCTGTACACATTCCAGGAATCTAATGAATGACATGGGAGTTGCTGCATTGTTTTCCTAATGAATGTCTAAGTTGCTGAAGTCACCCATAAGAACCGTGCTTTGTTGACCCAAAGTTTACTTAAATGGCTGAAATATTGCTTTGTGTGCCTTATTGTCTTTGTTTGGAGATTGGTAGCAGATACCTAGTCTAAGTGTCCCTTTGGAGATGACCCACCTAATCTTAACCCAGGAGCATTTGACAGGGCTTCCACAGTTGCTGTAGTTGATTTCTGATTCAAGTTTCCCCTTACAGCATGACTCCTCCTCTTTCTTTTCCCTGTGTGTCTTTACAAAACAGCCTATAGCCATCCATCCTGATTGTCCAGTCATGTTAGTTGTCCCACCATGTTTTAGTCATTCTTATGATAACATAAATTTCTGAGTAGGCATGGAGCTCCAGTTCCTCTTGTTTGTTCCTCAGGCTGTGTGCATTGGTATACATGCACTTAAGATTGTTGATCTGGTTCTTATCTTGGGGGGCAGCTAAGGAAATTTTGTTGCTGGTTTGATTAGCTTGGCTTATTTCCCAGTTGGTTGCAATAGTGTGAACATTACCTCTTTGGCCCCTGTGGTCCAAAGTCCTGAGTCTTTCAGTTTAAAGCCCAACTCACCCAGTTGTACAGCCAGCTGTCAAAGATTCCCTTGCGTCTTCAGAACAGGTGGATCCCATCCCTCCCTAGCAAGCTATAGTCATTGAAGAATGTCTTGTTGACGTGAAAACCAAAATCCTCATGACAGCACCAACCACAAAACCAGAAGTTGATTTGCGTTATACATCTATTCCTGGATGCACCCTTTCCTCTACCTGTTAAAATGGAAGAAAAGATAACTTGGGCAGCAACATTTTTTGCTTGCACTTACAGAGCTTTGTAGTCATACCTATTTGTGCCCAGGTTCTAGCTTGTGGTGTCATTCATGCCCATATGAAAAAGCAGCAATGGATAGTAGTCTATGCTTTTGACAAGTTGTGGCACCCTTTCGGCAACATGTCAGACCTTAGCTCCCAGAAGGCAGCATATGTCTTGTGGCAAATGGGCACTTCAGAGCCCCTTGGCAGACAGCTACCCACTATGAAAACTTGTTGTTTCTTATTGCAGCATCCACTGTGTGCTGCTAGTAGAGTTTCTTCTTGCAGACCTTGTTTGTAAGTGTCTATAGCTGTAAAAGCTTCATATCTGGTTTTGGTTGTAGTGGTAATTAATGACACTCGAGTGTTAGTTCTTACTGGAACTGAATAAGTAACTGCATTATAGACATTCTAGTACCTACAGATCAGGTTTTTTACGGAAATCTATTTTCCTTCAGAAATACAGCACATGCTGACTTTCTCTTAAAAACCATGGCCGTTATGATTGGTGCATTGAATCAGTGTGGGGCTGCAAACTCATCCTTAGCCAATAGCCTGGATAACACCACCTGTTAAGATAAGAATATTAGTGCATACCCTGTATGAGTGGATTGAACAGACAAAACTGTCAGTACAGTGTCCAAAAAATTATGATGTTAAGGGGCAATTCAGCCACCCACCTCCAACAGTTGATGTTATGCAGGAAGGCAGTGATCAGCTGGATCAAACATTACTCAAGAATTTTCAGAGGCTTTTGAAGCAAAGAAGGAGGCAATGTGAAAAGAAGTACATTACAAAATTAAATAAGAACCCAAACAAACCAAAACAGAACAAAAGCATGCTGGGTACCAGGAGCAGAATGCACCCGAAGTGAGGTGTCAGCGTTTGACCAGCACCCATGGCCCCCCACTGATGGCTCAGGGGACATTGTGGAGGTGCTTCCTCAGACAGAGCTGGAGGGGGCACACCTTCGGCAAGGGGTGAGAAAGTGGGGAACCTGCATTTCTGGGGAAAGGTGTCAGTGGTGTCCATAAGGGGAGCAGAAGAATTGTGAAATAAAGGGTTAATTTTTAGAGGATTTTAGTTAAAGAAGAGTGTTTAGAAATGTGTACGTGATTATTAACATTTTGTAATCATCTAGAGTTACGGTTTGTCTATTGTATTACCCATATTGATCCCTAATATATAGCAGACCTATTGATAGTTAATTGCTTAAACTGTTTTACTCCTGATTTTGGGTAAACTATTCTTGTGACAGTTAGGAAGAACAACTCCTAACAATATCCCAAAATTACCTATTCAATCCCGGCCTTATTATTTTCTCTCATTTGCTTTGGGAATAAGAGAAAAGAGACAAGGACTGTATTAATTTTTCAAATAGCAGACATAAGTAGAGATATATTGAGTTCCAATGCATACATTTCTGCTCGCTATATTTTCCAGTATGCCCAGGATGTCCCATCCTCCATGTCCAAGAAGTATATGTTAACTCTCAGTTTAGATATTTTCAATAAAAACGTTTTTGCCTTGTTATTGCTGCAGTCAGCAGAGACTTTGTCATCTTTTGGAAATCTATGTAGGGTTGAAATGAACTACATATTAAAATACTTAATATTTTTAGTGATTATAAATGCATTTAATTATATGTAGTTAGGTAAATACTATTTCCATTGCTAGTAATTATGATTATTTCCACCATTCATACCTTGAATGGAAGAAGGTGCCTGCTGGAAATCTGTTCTGGAACAACTAAGAAGGGGGAAATAGTCATGAACATGCTACTGTTCAGCGTTTCCTTTTGATGATTTTTGGGCATGGGTTATTTGGATTGCCGTCCTCTAACACCTTACTTTTCAATTACTGTATTAGGAGGGTTTTGGAATGTGATCTATTGTACAGATGACAAAAAGCAGCAATGTGATCCTTGTATCTTTCTTGGGTCCAGTCAGTGACTCCTACTTTAGCCTGAAGATTGGGATACATATTTGGGATGTACTGAAAGATTTTCAATTTGATTTTCTGGCTAATCTGAAGCAGGAGTTTTATTATAGTCTTCCACTTCATATATATCATATAGTAAACTTTTGAATGCTTAGTTATCAATGCAAACTGAAGAGATTCTTCAAAGAAAAAAAAAAATCAAAATACTGCAGTAAAATGCTTGCACTGAGATGTGGAAACCCAGCTTCAAGCAGCTGCCCTGAATCATGTGCAGAGCACCCTGAAAAAACTTTAGGTATTATAAGCTGTGTAAGCTCATCTGCTTAGCAGCAGAGGTCATGATGAGCCCATCACCTGAGTGGTCCATTATCTCCTCATGAAATTCAGAGACCAAATCAAGGATTCTTCTCTAGTATTAATATTCTCCACAGGATTGGCACTAACTGGCAGGAAAATCATCTTTCCCTGCATGATCCTGACCTCCCAAGGCAATACATTCAAGTGAGGCTCTGAAACTCTTGACCAGTGGAATAAGTTTCATGTGAAATATTTGACAGTATCTGGATATCTAACTGTGAAGAATTATCACTGGCTTGCATGCTTGTATTTGTATAAGTAATACAAGAGTGACTTCTCTTCAGTGTCCAAGTTTCTTAAATGTCTATAATTTTCATATAGCAACAAAATGGCAAGAAACCTTCAACATGCTTCCCTCACCAAAGAAAACAAAAAAAAAAGCCCCAAATCAGTAGAAACAAGTTTGGAGCCAGATAGAGAAGCAGAAGAAAGAGACATATTATTATTGACATTTTTTCTCTTTGTACACATATGATAGAGACCAGAAAAGTGTATGAGATGCAAAAGCTCATCCTGTATTTTGAAAGGAACTAATTTTAAATTAAAATTCTCTAATTTTATTTTTCCTCTACAAGGAACTGAAGTGGGGCTGCAGCATCAAGGGCTCATATATTCATATACCAGCAACTGGGGAGACTAAGATCAAGCGTAAAACCAGCTCCTGAAATGAACCACATTGTATTTACATGTGTATAGAATCACAGAAACATAGAATAGTTAGGGTTGGAAAAGACCTTAAGATCATCTAGCTTCAGCCCCCCTGCCATGGGCAGGGACGCCTCCCACTAAACCATGTCACCCAAGGCTCTATCCAACCCAGCCTTGAACACTGCCAGAGATGAAGCATTCACAACCTCCCTGGGCAACCCATTCGAGTGCCTCACCACCCTCACAATAAAGAACTTTCTCCTTACATCCAATCTAAGCTTCCCCTGTTTAGGTTTGAACCCGTTACCCCTTGTCCTGTCACTAAAGTCCCTAATGAAGAGTCCCTTCCCAGCATCCTTATTAGGCCCCCTTCAAGTACTGGAAGGCTGCTATGAGGCCTCTGCACAGCCTTATCTTCTCCAGGCTGAACAGACCCAACTTTCTCAGCCTAAAAGTATGTGTTTGTATTTTAATCCTGCTCAGCTAAAGAGGGAAGCAGGATGAGGGCATTACTGCTATTTGTGCTTTTGTGAGTGTTGAATGTGTCGGTGTCACTCTGCGGCCTATCATGTGTTTATAAATACATTTGCAGTGTAAAGGTGTGTTTGTGTGGGTCTGTGTTTGTGCACCTACTGCGAATACAGGCTGTGATGCCTACTTTGCCTCAGTTTTTATTATTAAGACCACCTGTCAGAAATCAGGGGATTCAGAGATTAGGCAGAAAGTCAGGAACAAGCAAGACTTATCCTTGGTGGAAGAGTATCAGGTTAGAAAACACCTGAGGAAACTGGACATATAAAATTCCTTGGGATCTGGAGTGAGTGCACCCATAAGTGTTGACAGAGTTGTCTGATGCCATTGCAAGACTTCTCAATTACTTTCAGACAGTTATGGTAACTGTGAGAGGTAGTGGAGTACTGGAGAAACATCACTCACATCTTCAAGAAGGGTGAGAGAGAAGGACCAATGGAACTACAGACTCATCAGCTTCACCATGATTCCTGGGAAGGTGATGGAAGAGCTAATTCTGGAAAACATTTCCACGTACATGAAGAATGAGAAATTTATCAGGAGTAGTCAGCATGGATTCACCAAGGGGAAGTCATGCTTGACCAGCTTAATAGCCTTTTGTGATGAAATGACTGTCTTGGTAGATGAGAGGAGACCAGTGGATATTGTCTATCTGAACGTCAGTAACAGTTCTGACACTTTATTACCTAAAACTCTTATAGGAAGGCTGTTGATATATGGGCTGGATGAGAAGACAGTGAAGTCAGTTGAAAATTGCCTGAATGACTGAGTTTAGAGCATAGTGATCAGTGGTACAAAGTTTAGCTGGAGACCAATGACTAATGGTGTACCCCAAGGTCAACACTGCGTCTGATGTTATTTAACATCTTCATTAATGAACTGGATGATGGGGCAGAATGCACCTCTGCAAGAGTGCTGAGGAGACAAAACTCGGAGGAGTATTTGCTACACCAGTGTTGTGCTGCTATCCAGAAGGACCTCAACAGTCTGAAGAAATGAACTAGGAGGAACCCCATGATGTTCAAGAAAGGAAATGCTAAGTCCTATCTTAGGTGACAGAAAATTTCTTTGGCTAAAATTACCTATTTTTGAAGTGATACAACAGTCTAGTTTTTCTTGTAGATTTCAAGAACTTAGCTATGAAGTAAATCAGTATATAAGTATTCTTTTAGCAAAGACAGATTATCAGCTTTCAACAGCCTGTATTTGCATACACGTGATTGTATAAACAGCAACATATAAATGTATTTCACAATATGTACAACCATGTCTAAATACACACAGACTTCAAAGCATATATACACACACAAATTCAGAGGTAGATTTTTATAGAATGATATTGGTGTGTACACGTGCATATACAGAGGCTTCTTTAAAGTTCGGGCTTTACAGCAGCATAATTTAGACAAATCAGATTTGAATACAAATGTTAAAGTAAAATAACTGTTTTACTTCAGTCCTATCTCTTGTGGCTTGTGTGCATGAAACCTCTTTTCTATGGCTGGAATTGAATTTCTGTTAAAGTATTCAAGTTTAAGCTCCTTGTGTTTCAGTCTTATGTTTCTTGTGAATAATCATTAGAAGAAAGCAAAATCAATATAGAGATTCCTTCTGGAAATCCAGATATATTTACAAATGCTGTAGCAAATAGGCTTTGCTAGAATAGCAATAAATACATAAATATAGTTTAGAAATAATGTAATTCATTGCAGAGTTCTGTGATCAGAGCTCAGGACTGCACAGTAAACAGTTCCAAAAGCATTACCATAAGTCAGAGAATCAGAAGACTTCACAGCTTAATATCCACTTGGGAGAGCTTTTTAGATAAAGTTGTCAGGAACAACTGATCAGAAACTCTAACACTGCAGTGGGAAGTACTTCATCATTCTCCTGGATAGAGCTGAGAAAACTCCCTTGACCCATGAACTGTAATTTCTAAAATATTCTGGTTACTTGTTTTTATTATACTACAGTAATCTACAGGTATTGCATCTTAATGGAAAATTAAGTAATGCAGGCATCTGAACAGGCCTTTGGTGGTTCTGACGGGCTCTTTACTCACACAGCCATTTACTTTTCAAAGCAATACAAACCCACGCTGTTGGACCACACTACCACTGATGTCAGATTGCCCTCTGTCTCTTCTATAGCAAACAGTTGTCGTCTTTGAAAAGTTCTTTCTTCCAAGAAACTGACAACTTCATTTTCAGTTTCACTATGAAATTCATGTGAAAAGGTTTTAGTAATTGTTTTGCTTTCAGCATCCCCTGTGTTGAACAACCAAGGATGTCAGCTGGAAGAAGCAACTGATTAAAGGGGCTATGGAGAGTCAAATAACTTGTGTTATCCTTTCACTGCCCACTGACTTTTAGCACACATTCAAAATCACAGACAAAATCAATGTACATTTTCCACAGAGAGTGTTGGAACTGAATACCTTATGTGTGTGCTTACTAATTTGTGGATGTAATGTAATTTAATGTATATGTATGTAATGCATAGATTTTCATCTGCAACACAGACGGGATAAAATGTATCAACTTTTAAATTATGCAGAATCAACTTTCACTGGTAATTGAGTAGAGACAAAATAGTTCAAATTTTCCATTTGTAAATACAAGTAGAAATCTATTTAATATAGTATTATACTATTATGGATAATATGTAATCATCAAAATTTAGCATTTGGCCAGGGTGCTGAGATGCTCAGGCATGTTATGACAGATATACTTAATATTCCACAACAAGTAATTATAGCTTTTAGTACTGGGAATTTTATTCTCCCTGTCTCACCCCCTTTCCTTCTTCCCTCCCTCCCTGCCCTGTCACATACTACCCAGAAGAAAAGAAGAAAAGAACTTGCTACATTAGAACCACCATGAAATGTTTGTTTGAACCTGGTCTAGGAGGAAAGACCTTTTAAAAAACTAGAATAGTCTTTAGTACACTTGGTTTTCTTTTAGAAAATACTTTGCAAGAACTGATCTGGTCCAGTGATCCTCAATGACTTATAGGACTGACCAGAACACAGTTCAAAAAGGTACACCTCTGCATCCTGTAAAAGCTGGGTTGCAATGACAGCACTGCCACTTTGTTACAGCATATAGAGCATTGGTAGCTGGTCAAACTGCCTAACAGCCTTCAACAGTTATTTTTGAGGGTGTCTCATTTCACACCAGGTACACAGTGCTGGTAAATGAAGCTTTGTGGAGAAGTATTTTGTGTGATAGTCTTTGAAGTGACTACAAAGTAAGGCACAGGAAGATTGATGTGCAATAGGATTGGTTACTGTAAGTACTTCAACTCTTTGCCACTATACAGTACATTGGCAAGCTCTTCACCCAGTTTGATGCCTGTTAATTCAGCATACTTAACAAGCATATTTGTCCTAACACTGAATAATAAAAATGTTTTTATACATCTAAGCTAACAAAACCTGAAATTCCAACCAGGGTCTGTAGGTATTTGTGCATAAAGTCTTTCTTTAGTCCTTAATATTTAGCTTCTACTATAAATTTTCTTTCTAACTCAACAAATATAGCTGCAGTTAACAGCTAAATAAGAGGGACACATTCCTTTTATACACAGAAATTCACAGTAAGCATGGAAACCATTTTCACTGAGCAGCAGGAGACAGGGAATGACATATTAAGATACATTTGCAAGCATGCTTGTTTTCTTGTGCCTCATGGGTCTGAAGATGTTACTTGGCACATGGCAAGTTTTTACACAAAGCAAAAATCCTTGTGGTGGTCTTTTGTGCACCAGGCAGGGGCTGGCTGGAAACCTTATAGGAGCTGAGTTACCCTAATACAAACAAAAACAAATATTAACTTAATAATATTGTACTAACAAGTCAAATTATCTAATGTAACTTCGTGATTTTTCATATTTGTGATTTGTTACATACAGAGCCATAGCTCCCACAGAATCAAATGCACCCACATCCAGGCAGACATGTGGAGCACAGCAAATCAACAAAGCACAAAGAGTGCACAAAGTTGCTTATTTATAAACCTAAGGCTTTGATACAGACTTATATCTGCATCACTTTTCTCAGAGCTGCAAGTCAAGAACAAATTTATTCAGTATTGTTAGGTTTATAATGAATATAGTTCTCATGGAGATAGTAAAATATGTTTTAGACTACTAGGGTGTTTATAGAAGATTTTTTCCTTGAAATTCTGATAATGGCAAAACTCCCACTGACATCAAGGAGAATTTTGCCTGATCAACCAAATAGTACTTACAATAAATTTACAATACATTTAAGGGCTTCTATTACTTCAAAAGTAATGTTGTGCTTTCCCATGTAATAGGTCTCTAGACTTCTGATGAACTAATTTGAAGATTCTTCTTCATGGATATTAGTCGACACACTTGAGAGAAAGGCACAAATTAGAAAAACGTAGACTAATGAATTTTGCCCTATCTTAAACTTCAGAGATTTAGAAGAAACTGAACTATCAGCAGTTTGGTTGGTTTTGGTCTAACTCTCCACATAACCAAACAGACTCACAATTGATCAAAAAGGTACTTCTTGCTGGAGAGGGAGCTAACTGTTCCCTGATTAGGTCTTGGTGACCAGAGGTGAATGCTTCTTTTATTTGCCTAAAGAATACTGCCTTGTGCAGTATCTTACTTTATTGTAGTTAATGCTAGTAATCTAAACATGTATTTTCAAATTTTGCTTGAAAAGGGAGATATTAACAATGCCCTATTGTAAGAGCCATTTGAAAGTGGTGCCCTATATCACCCAGAGAGGGAGTGGGAGAGCGAGACGAGAAAGAAAGGAAAATGAAGGAGAGCAGAAAGAGAGAGTGGGAAGTGGAGGCAGGGAGAAAGGAGAAATTCTTCCAGAAGGTGATTCAGAGCAGAAACCTTATTGAAGCATTCTGATTTTGAATGGAAATTTCCATGTTAGTTACCTCTGATTAAGTATTATTAGTAACCCTCAACATGTCATGAAGAAAGAAAATAATGGAGTCATTTTTACTATACTTTGCACACTGATGATTTTATTCCAAATGATATGATGCAGACATCATGACAGACGTTTACTGATACATAAGTAACATAACGTGGCTTTTAGTTGCTTGTTGATTTTGTTCCTTTAGCCCCTCAACAGCATCTTAGCAAAGTCAAATCTAAAGAACACAAAAATACTAGCTTACAATTATTATAACTGTTTCATTAAAGTGTTACAATTCCACTTTTCATATAAAGAAGTCTAGAACTGGATAATTGCAGAGTGATTGCAGCAGTGATTTTCTCCTTCTACCAATGACTTCGTACTGCAATTTTATTCCTCATAACCTTTGAATGCTTGACATGTAATTGTGTTCTGATTTATTATACTTTAAATAATATTTGATTGGTATGAGCTGAGTGATAGTATCACTTGCTTTGGGCTTTAAAAATGCATCTGAGTGTTTGCCACATTGAGAAATTCATCACAGGTATGCTGAAAAAGGTTATGGATACTAAATAGAATGGTTTGTTTCATAAAGTGGCTGTTTTAATAGATTTCAAAATTTCACACCACTAGAAAAGTCAGGTTTAGAAATAATTTTTCCTTAAAACAAATAATAAAGTTCAATTTTTTGTGTCTAAATATACACCTATAGATTACAGATATGCTATTAGACTGCCTGCTTTTGAAAGTTATTTGCAGATCCATCAACAAAAGGGTAAAATATAGTCTTATAACGCCTCTGTCCAGGGTGATAACAGCGTACTTTTAGAGATTACGTAGAGAAAACTTACCCTACTGATCTTTTTTTGATACGGAATGCAAATGTGAGCTGCTCAAAGGAAATTAACCGAAGTCATACAGCAGCAGCTGCAATTTTTGCTTAGGAGGATATGAATTTCCCTTTCCACTTAGCTCTACTGATTAGTCAGTTCGTATAAGGTCAACCACTGGAAAATAGACCAATGGCACAGAGGAGGGAGGGGAGGAATAATATCAGAAATATTTTCTTCTGAGCACTGAGATTATGGTACTTTGTAAACACAATAGGTCCCTCATACATCTCCAGCTTTATCTAAGTATACAGGAATCATCAGGTATTTGTATGAGATCAGTTCCTTTGCTTCACATCATAGAATCATAGAATAGTTAGGGTTGGAAAAGACCTTAAGATCATCTAGCTTCAACCCCCCTGCCATGGGCAGGGACACCTCCCACTAAACCATGTCACCCAAGGCTCTGTTCAACCCAGCCTTGAACACTGCCAGAGATGAAGCATTCACAACCTCCCTGGGCAACCCATTCGAGTGCCTCACCACCCTCACAATAAAGAACTTTCTCCTTATTTCCAATCTAAACTTCCTCTGTTTAAATTTGAACCCAATACCCCTTGTCCTGTCACTACAGTCCCTAATGAAGTCCCTCCCCAGCATCCTTATAGGTCCCCTTCAAGTACTGGACAGCTGCTATAGCCTGGAGAAGAGAAGGCTGAATGGTGACCTCATAGCAGCCTTCCAGTATCTGAAGGGGGCTTATAAGGATGCTGGGGAGGGACTCTTCATTAGGGAC
>WYDI02012033.1:13054-24175 GCA_009867235.2 Psittacus erithacus
AGGGGGCTTATAAGGATGCTGGGGAGGGACTCTTCATTAGGGACTGTAGTGACAGGACAAGGGGTAACGGGTTCAAATTTAAAAAGGGGAAGTTCAGGTTAGATATAAGGAAGAAGTTCTTCACTGTGAGGGTGGTGAGGCACTGGAACAGGTTGCCCAGGGATGTTGTGAATGCTCCATCCCTGGTGGTGTTCAAGGCCAGGTTGGACAGAGCCTCGGGTGGCATGGTTTAGTGTGAGATGTCCCTGCCCACGACAGAGGGGTTGGAACTAGATGACCTTAAGGTCCTTTCCAACCCTAACTATTCTATGATTCCATGGTTCTATGAGGTCTCCACGCAGCCTTCTCTTCTCCAGGCTCAACAGCCCCAACTTCCTCAGCCTATCTTTATACAGGAGGTGCTCCAGTCCCCTGATCATCCTTGTGGCCCTCCTCTGGACTTCTTCCAACAGTTCCATGTCTTTTTTATGTTGAGGACACCAGAACTGCCCACAATACTCCAAGTAAGGTCTCACAAGAGCAGAGTAGAGTGGCAGGATCACCTCCTTTGACCTGATGGTCACACTCCTTTTGATGCAGCCCAGGATATGGCTTGGCTTTCTGGGCTGTGAACGCACACTGAAGCCAGCTCATGTTTCTCATTGACCAACACCCCCAAGTCCTTCTCCTCAGAGCTGCTCTGAATAACTTCTCTGCCCAACCTAGCTGTGTCTGGGATTGCTCCAACCCAGATATAGGACCTCGCACTTGGCATGGTTATATTTCATAAGGTTGGCATCAGTCCACCTTACAAGCGTGACAAGGTCCCTCTGGATGGCATTCCTTCCCTCCAGCGTATCAACCAAACCGCACAGCTTGGTGTCATCGGCAAACTTGCTGACGGCGCGCTCAATCCCACTGTCTATGTCACCAGCAAAGATGTTGAACAAGACCAGTCCCAACACCAATCCCTGAGGGACACCACTCGTTACTGGTCTCCAGCTGGACATTCAGCCATTGACCACAACTCTTTGCGTGCAGCCATCCAGCCAGCTCTTTATCCACCAAGTGGTCCATCTATCAAACTGGCATCTCTCCAATTCAGAGACATGGATATCATGTGGAACAGTGTCAGACGCTTTGCACAAGTCTAGGTAGATGATGTCAGCTTCTCTGCCCCTGTCTATTTCTTCTGTAGCCCTATCTTAGAAGGCCACCAAATTGGTTTGGTACAATTTCCCTTTTCTGAAGCCGTATGGACTTCTGTCAGTATAATGTGGATTGGGCTCATGTGCAGGAGCAATAGTTGAATCTCAGTGCCAGCTTTTCACAAACTTCTGAAGGTTTTCATGGCTTTTTATGGGAGAACAATCATTCTTAGATAAAATAAAAGTACTTTTTAAAATGACAACAGAAGAAAAACAAAAAAAAAAAGTTTGTCTGCTACATATTTTCAGTGCAGGATATTCAGTATCCAAGAGGCCTATCAGTGCATAGGTGAAAGTGTTTTTATCCCCTGTCTATATACATGCAGACACTTTCACAGAACTTTTATAGTAAGAATCTTACCACTTTCCATTGATATAAATCTTAAAAAATCTTTTGATTTTACTTATGTATGAAAGGAAAGAATTATGCCGCTAAGTTTACAGTTTTATCTTCAATTAGGGAACAAAAATCAATGAATAAAAGAGGTGTTTTCAAGTTCTGAATGGCTTTTCTATTTTTTTAAATTTTGCATACATGTATAGTTACAGCACCAGAAGGATTTATTTATAATATTAAGAGCATAGATCACAAATATCAGATCTGAATGTAACTCTTCAGGGAGCTGAGAAAGGAAGGCAGAAATTGTCACAATGTAGACTTTAGGAAATTAATAATATCCTAGCACTGGGTATTCAAGCTTATGGGTAACAGAATAGAGAATATGCAAAAAACTGAAAAAAATCTTTTAAGAAAATAAAATAATTAAAAATAAAAAATGTACAGTGGCATGTCTGCTCAATCACAGTAAACTGGCATTTAAAATATCTCATTTATTCTTTTTTAATTATCATTCTTCACAGATATGGGGCTTAGGGTGAGCTGAAGTGTGTGCTACAGAACTAACGCTGCTACTAGCAACTTGCATTATATTGCCTGTCAGTTATTTTATTAAGCATCTACCACCTTGAGTTTTAAGTGGACAGCACATGAATAAGAGAATTTTAGGAATTTTGAAAACATTATTTTGTTCACTTATATAGTACAGATTTCCACAGCAGCTAAACACTTTGGTTTAAAAATTTAAAAATACATAAACTGCATGTGGCACTCTCGCTAGCGGGAATAAAGACAAACGTTCCTGCTAGAAATGTCATTCAAAGGCATCATTAGAAAACTCAGTAGTAGTTATTTGAATAAAGTGTAGCAAAACAAGAAACACTATTCATAAAAAAAAAATAAATGAAATAATAATTGCCTCAATTTGAAGGCAGGTACGTTTCTCCAACAGCTATAAGAGGAGCAAATTCTAAAGTCAATAGGGATCCACACTGAGTCCTTTTTGCTCAGCCTAAAAAGGTGATGCTCAGTGCAACACAGCAGTGTCTTAACAGCTGTACTAAGCCCCTTTCATAACTGACAGCTTCTGAACTACACAGAGCTTTAGAAATTGCTTCCAATTAAAGCAGTGTACAGAGGAAAGAAAGAAAAAAAAAAGGCATAAGCAGTGGTGAAGGATGTGAGCTTGTGAAGGTCTACGTATCTAAAAAGGACAGGAAAGTTCATACAGTTTTCTGCTTACCTCTTTTCCACGTGAGAAAATAACATATTAAAATTTTTTAGTGTTCAAGGACTGGATACACTTGATCAAATATAGACATCTTCAGCACTGAAGTCATTAATATCTTCCTCTAAACAGTCTGACCTAGGTTAACTAAGGAATGAAAATAAGTACTCATTCTTAGGAAATAAGTCCTCTCATCTTAGAATACACCTGTAGAAAAAGTCAAATTAATTGTGTCCTAAGAATGTTATTTTTGTCCTTGAATATAAGAGAACCAAAGAATGCATGTTTATCAGAAAACATGATCTATGTTAAAAGAACTATAAACTTCTAGTTAGTCCTCTGTGGTAAGGGAATCTACCAGAAGGTACTATAAAGCTGCTGAAATCTACAGTACAAAACCAAACCAAACCAAACCTAAACCCAGAGTTTTTTTGTCACAGTCTAATTATCAGAGAAAGATATTATATGTGAAAGATATTATATGTGATATTATATGTGAAAGACCCTCATGAAGATACAGACTTTCAGATAACACCCTTAATTTTCTTCATCTCATACCAAAATATATGGAGTCTAGTCTCAAATGTTTTGATTCTTATGTTTTATGGCACCTGAGGATCCTTAATAAATACATATACTATCTGTCTCCAATTTTTTAGCATACAGTAATGATCTTCATGAAAAAGTTATGCTATAGGATTTCATTCCTGGAAAAAAAAAAAAAAGATGGCATAATATTCCCCCAAGCTTGCTGTCTGATTGAATATGTAATGCAACTCAAAATGTGAGAATGACATAGGGCATCAGAAGAAAGGAGCTAGAAATACACACAAGGACATACACCACTTCAGCTTTTAAAATAATAGATTATTTTTCTACCTTTATACTCAGTTCCACCCCCCCTTTCCCTTTTCTAATTAGCTTTTCTCTATGACTTCCCTTATAGCTCTTAATCCTCTGGTTGGGATGACATGTGGAAAAATTCCTCTGAGGCCAATGTTAATGTGGTTCTCTGATTGCCCAGTAGTAATCACAAAGTATTGTTGATAAAATCTTTCGAGCACAGCGCCCCCAGGATAACTGCCAGTGGCCAATAAAGTAAGTATGACCTAAAGTTCATTTCCCTTTTTTTAAATGAAAAGAGAATGACTCTATCTAGCCTCTGGTGTTTTTCATTTCAAGGTCAACTCAACATATTATGTTTTAACTGTGAAACACAATTACTCAGTACATACCTAGCACTCCTGCATTTTCTAACCCTCACTGTCTATGGTCAATGTCACATTATGACACCAGGTAGTCTACCCACTTCCCAAGAAAGATGAGGCCCTTGTATCCGACCTGCCTACCCCCTCCCTTGGGCAGCTCACGAAGTCGGAGTGTGTTCACCTAACTTATTCAGAGACCCTATGAGCAGCACCAGGCCAAGAGAGGTTAGGGAGACCAGTCCACCCACTTCCGAAGAAGGACGAAACCCTTGTATCCGACCCGCCTACCCTTCCTTGGGCAGTTTGCTAAGTCGGAGGGTGTTTGTTTAACCTATGCAGGAATCCCACGAACAGCACTTTAGGCCAAATCCCTTAAAGTTTCTGGAAACTTATATATATAAGAAATGCATTATGCATACTTGTGACAGGATACAGATTCAAGAGAGCTGGCGATAGGGACTGACCACGAAAACAGATTTGGTTTAAAATAACATACAATCAAAACTGATCAGTAGTTTTAATACTAAATAGCTAGGAAGATGTTAGTAAATAAATGCGCATAACACAGAGCTCTTACCCAATAGGCATCCCTATAGGGGGAAGAAGAGAGAGAGATCCAGCCTGTCAACTGATCCCAGACTTTTCAATGGAGGGCTTCTCCCATAATCCCCCTTCTCTTTCACCAGTTTATACTATTTCTTTACTTTCAGGTAGAGCTTGAGTTACTCTAGTCATACATTCCTTTTATACCTTTGTTAGGATTGGTGTGAATTTTCCTCACTTCAATTTAAAGGTACAGGCTAAAAGAATTTCAGAGGGCAAGCTCAGTGAGGGGTGGTTGCAGCCTGGGCAGGGGTCTCTCTTGAGGTGAATGTGTGCTTTAGTATTATAATGAAGCAAAGTTCAGCTGCAGGACACATTCTCACCATCACTGCTGAGGCAGCAGCTGCGACCCATCTTTCTTGGCAGTGACCAGGTGATTATCTTCTTTCTCCCTAACAGGGATGAGCCATGGTGCCTCCATACCACTCTACTTCCCATTTCAAGGATATTGCACAGGACTTGTCTGTTCCAAGCGCACTCTGTTTATCTCAAAGCTGCTCTAATATTACAGTCTCTGAGCTGAGCTTTGTGCAACCATATTTCTCCATTTTTCTCCAACCTCAGTTATTTTTCCTACAGTCAATAATTGCAATTGTAAATGACTACCATGCTACCGTATGTAGAGAAGTTATGTACAAGTGATCAACCACCAATCAACCAGACCTAGTTGATTTTTGAATCTAATGGATATTTTAAAAGCAATACCATTGCAGCCTCTTCTGTTCATAAATAGGGTTTATGAGAGACAGGAGCTACATCTCTGATCCTAAGCTGGAGACTTCAAAATTCAGAGTAGTCAGTGTTGTGCATCACACAGTGTTAGTCATTAAAGAAATATTTAACATATATTTTTTTGTTAAATTTCTGTAAGACTGCTTCATTTTATATTGTCCCATTATGAAAACTATCTTGCAAATCCTATTGTAATATCCAGAACATACTTGCTCTCCTGTTAGACTCCTTTTGATTTATCAATAATGGTATGTATATTAATAAAGGTACGTGCAACACATGGAAGAGCCTTTCCTTGTGTCTCAAATATTGATTATTTTAAAGTTTTATTTTGAAAATAATTCCAACCATAAAATTTCCCTTTTTATTTAAAGTTCTCTAAAGAATGGGACTGTGATCAGAAATGCAGATTAAAGGTATTTTCAGGAGAAAAAAAGAAGAATCATCCATCTCAAAAAATTCCTAATGAAGTCTTAGTGCATACTGTATGGCTGTAGCGCAGGACTAGTGAATAGCAGCATAAGAAAAAAAAAATCAGGCAGCCATTATCATTACTATCATCATCATCAGTCATCAGCACCACCACACAGGTTTGTGCATATGCTGTAATGAAAAATGGAAGAAAAAAGGGGGGAAAAAAAAGATAAAAAGCTCCTGCTAATTCTAGACTGCTGAATAATTCTAACAAAGCAGCAGAATATCCCTCTGAATGCCCTCTTAAAGGAGATTACAGCTCAGCAGCAGCTTTGTCATTAGTTCCATCAATAATCCTGCTATATTTGCTTCTTATTTACAGAGGAAACAACTCTTGTGTGAGCATTCTTCTGTTCCCATGAATGCACAACATGTCACTAACTGTCAATCAGATTGTCACTGGCACAGAGAAGAAAGAGTGGCTGTCGGACTGGCCTATACAACATATTATATTCTTCCAGAAGAATGAACAAGAGTCCAAAGGGACCATCGTAGATGCTGTTGAGATGGAGATTTGGTGTGAATTCCCTGCTAAGTCAGTCAGACCCAATTATTTTTATGATGTAGTTCTAAGAAGGTTCTTGGTAAAGGGCCCTGGTAAAGAGCTGCTTGTCAGGAAGTGCAAAAATACCTTTTCATAATTTTCCCATAATCCTTACAGCAGTACAAATGAGAGCTGTAAGCCGCTGAAACTTTGTTGGAAATATGCCAGGCTGAACATTAACATTGCTACTTCAAACTTGCAATACTAATAAATATCGAACATCATTTGATTGCAGACCATGTGATTTTAAAGGCAAAGCAAACTATAGGAGGAAATATTCACATTCAAATTACGGGAAGATAGTATTTAGAGATGTTCACGTGCTCTTGTTCTGCTCTTTTGTTTAGTATTATCACAAATCACAATGTTTCTTTGCACTGAAAGGGAAAATAATTGTTCAGTCAGGCTGTTTCAGATTTCCAGGAGCAGAACCATGTGAAGCTTAGGAGAAATCCACATACAGAGCTTGAAGAAAAATCTTTTACCAAGCTTGCAGCAACCTTTATCTCCCAAAGTTCTCCAGATAAGTTGGGAAAAATAATTTGTTAGTGCTGTCTAAGCACTTAAACTTGCACCAAAATGAGATAGGAAGAAATTAGTTTATTAATCTCTCAAAAAACATCTAACATCTAAATAAACACATTTAAAAAAATCTTATCTATCAATGCCATTGCACTGTAATCCATTATCTTTGACATCTGCATGTGCTTCAGAGTTAGACACCTATTTGTTGACGACTTTATTGGCATGTCATCAGTTAAAGCTAATCAATACTCTTTTCTGACTTGCCTGGAATACTTAAAAAAGATTTCAACAAAAAATGCCCATGTATGAATACGGAAAGTCAAGTGTAGCAGCTCATGTTATGCATTTTTTAAGCCTCAGCTGTCAAAACAGCTCTTGCAGGGTTTGATGGCTTTTTTGGTTTTGTTTGGTTTTCAACCTATGTATAATGAGCCATATTCTTGTAACTTTGCTTTAAAAATATTCAACTTCAGTATCCAAAATGAATGTTTTAGCTTTTCGTGGTGGGTTGACCTTAGCAGAATACCAGGTGCCCACCAAGCCAGTCTATCACTTCTCTTAACAGGACAGAGTAGGGAGAAAATAAGATGGAAAAAACTTCAAGATAAAGGCCATTTAATAAAGCAAAACCAATGGCTACATGCAGAAGCAAAGGAAAACAAGAGATTAATTCTCTACTCTCCATCAGCAGTTAGTGTCTGGCCACTGCCCAGGAAGCAGGGCTTCAGTACGCATAGCAGTTACTCTGGAAGGCAAACGTCTCAAGAACAAATGCCCAGCCCCTCCTTTCTTTTTCTTAGCTATTATTGCTGAGCTGACATGATATGGTATGGAATTTCCGTTTGGTCAGTTTGGGTCATCTGTCTTGATGATATCTCTTCCAAAGATCTTGCTCACCCCAGACCACTGGTGAGGCGGGAGTGGCGGATGAACAGCCTTGATGCTGTGTGAGCAGTAGCCAAAACACTGGTGTGTTATCTGCACCTTTGTATCTACAAATGCAAAGCACAGCACTATCAGGGCTGCTGTGGGGAAAATTAACTCCGCCTTAGCCAGACTCAATACATTTTCCTATTGATTTATTTTTAAAGAATTATTCCTATATGATTTGCAAAATACAAAATTATTCAAGATCTATGCTGTGATGGCTTATATAGGTGTATTTGGCTTACTGATTTTCTCCTAAAAAAGAACTGAGCACAGAAAGTTCTGTTTTTTCTTTTTATCATTCTGATAAGAGAAAATTAACTGCTCTACATACAGAGCAAGGTGCTTCCTATGGATAAAGTATACTTAGATGTTGCCAGAAAAACTAGAGATAGAAAAATCGCAGCAAGTGAATGACAGAGAGCAACTTCTCCAATTCATTCCAAACTTCATATGCTGAAGAACTCAGGAAGAAATAAGATCAGTATAAAAATGTTGCTAAATTGCAATTTCTGGATCCTATTAGAAGACACTTTTCATACCTTGGACGGGGTTTTGCTGTAGATTCATCTTGACCAATGCACTTCACTGTGGCTAATAGGCTCATTTATCAGAAGCTAAACTTAAGACTATTTAATTAAGAAAATTATTCTTTATTATCAGTTAACAAATTTCTCACGGGAACTCTGAGTCAAGTCTTTAGAGAAAGGAAAATAAACAGAGAATTTTAGTGTAAAATGTGTATTAAATGTCACTTACTTATGAAACTTTCTCAAGAAAAAAATCAAGAAACTAATTGAACTTTTATAAAAAGCAATAGATTCCTTTCCTATGTGGCATTAAAAGATCAACTCAAATCATAATTTTCCTAAGTGAATTAGGTCAATGATTGGAATGGGTCAAACCTCAAATCTTTGTGAATAAACATTAGTCTACCAAATATAACAGCAAAATTTCTAAATCATTAGTATTTCATCAATATTTATGTATCATTTGTCAGTGATTTAAATAGGTTCATAGGCCTTCTTTTTAAAAATATAGGATTACTTTTTAGAAACTTGCAGACAAAGCACATTTTTTATTCAGGTTCTTACGCTTTCAAAGATACATTGTCAGATTTATAAGGAGTCCTTGAAGCATTCCAAAGACTTTTTCTCAAGTAGTAAATCACAATGAAGCTGTTAAAAAAAAAAAAGACAAAACAAAGCCAGAATAATACAAAACATTTTAAGGAAATTTTTCATTTTCTTTATAATCGCTGCATTATGCCAAATTCTCTTTGCATTCTCAGCAAATCAAGTTGCATACGAACTGTTTCAGCTCTTTATTCCCCCTGGACAACCATGCTGACCAAAATAAAACCCAGAGGAAAAGGAGAAAATTGGCCAATCTTAGTGTGGCTTCTCATTCTAGACAAACATTGGAAAAGATTTTCTGTATGAACCATATTTCTTGTCAATACAGTATTACCACTCAGTTTGGTTTGACCCTTGCTTTATATATTGCATGTATGACAATGCAAAGTATCAAGACTCAGCATACTAAAGTCATATGAAAACTGAGCAGAGAGTACAGCTATTCTTACTTTTTTGCAAGCTGATATAGCAAAGTTATTCTTCCATTCTTTCATTAAATCAACTTAAAACACATTCCTGAGAACTTCCATATGAATCAGTGATACCATTGACCCTATTCTATCAAGATATTTATGTAGTTTTCATTACAAAAGAAAAGGAATGTAGAAAAGCATGATATATAGATTTCCCATAATCGCTTACAGAAAAGTGAAACAGGTCTGTGCCTAATACTTGATCAATCTCTGAAAATATTCACACGTGCATTACTGACTATGAGATCAGCTGTTTCCAATGCATTTATTTAGATGCTGAATTCCATTACTGAGAGCAGGGAATTACCTTTTCCTAATCTTGAACAATGTGCAGCTCAATCAGTACTGGCAGAAGTGTGTGCATAATAAACCCAAATTGCATCCACACCAACCTGCATTTCGCACCTGACTTAGGCTCTTTTCCCATTTTGTGTCTCATTTGTGGCATGTGATTTGCAAAATAGTTGTCATCACACCTAATATGCAGGAAACAAGATCAGTGTAAACAGAAGTGAGCCAATCAATGATCAAGTATTTGAAAGATCTTTTACGCAGTTTCAGAAAGATCTCTTAGCCTAGTCCTTAATTGAACTAGTAAACATTTTTTCCTGGGCCTAAATAATGTTCTTTAGAGGTGAACAGCTGTAGACATAATATTCTCAGAATCAGTTTATTAACCAAAGTAAAAAATATAATTAAAATCCTATTAAAGTCTGATTAATGAAAGAAGAAAAAAACCTCACTGGAAACTATGAAACCTGATTAAGAGATGACCCTAGCTGTCTTTTGATGCTTGTAAGTTATGTGCTTTAAAAATAAGGTTTGCAGTTTATTGTTGCCTGTACTTTTTCTATTCTAATAACGAATGCAATTGCCAGGTACGATGGGTTCAGAGGAGGAATGATGTCTTGTAAATGTATTTGTAAACATCAAAGTGTGCTGCTGTTGTTCAATGCTATTTAATTTTTTTGCTGGTTATTAGAGTTTAAATTAATTTAGTGCATTCGAAAGTTACCGAACTGGCATCCAGCTTAGCTACAGATTGTTGTATACAGAGGAGAAAAAGAAAAAGTAAAAGGATACAAGTGGGATGTTACCCACTCTAATATCCTCTGACATTTTCATAGAAAGACTGTCTGAAATGTGCATGTCTAGACTGCATTTATTCCATTACTTAGTTTATTTACTTTTTATTATTTTAAAAGTTTGAAAATGTCCATACACAGGACTGGTTTTATACATAAAACCAGTTTTACGATGATAATGAGAAAACAAAATATCAGTCTCTTTATTTATGAATGTTACATATGACTATGTACAACTGGATGACACAAGAACTAAACCAAACCTTTTTTTTTAATGCACAATGTAACTGGAGTTTGTATATGTTAACCTCTCAGGTGACTGATGCTCATTACAGAACTAAAAATAGCCTTTTAGTATAAGTAAAAAAATTAGTTCTTTCAGAGGTTACGATTGTGTCTTCAATTTTGTCCTGGGTTCAGCAGTAGCAGTCATGAATTAGAGGTGTATTAGAAAAGCATGCAGCCTGCTCGTTCCCCCCCCACAACCTGTCCTTTCCCCCTCCCGCCCTCCCCACTCCCAGAGGGATGGGGAGGAGAATCTAAAGAATGCAACTCCCACGGGCTGAGATAAGAACAGTCCAGTACCTAAGGTACAACACAAATCACTGCTGCTATCACCAATAATAATAATGATAAGGGAAATAACAAGGGAAGAGAATACA
>WYDI02012036.1:0-22597 GCA_009867235.2 Psittacus erithacus
TCCCCTTCAGGAGCCTTCTCTTGTCCAGGCTGCCCCAGCCCAGCTCTCTCAGCCTGGCTCCAGAGCAGAGCTGCTCCGGCCCTCGCAGCATCTCCGTGGCCTCCCCTGGACTTGCTCCAACAGCTCCATGTCCCTTTTGATGCAGCCCAGCGTATGACTGGCTTTCTGGACTGCAAGTGCACACTGCCGGGTCATCTCTTCTTATTCCATCCTAACCTCTATTCTAACACCATTTCTTATTCCATTTGTGTCAAAACTTAAAACATCTTTTAAAACTGTTGAACATTAAAATAAATAAATACAAGCCCCAGATGTACATACTCCATTTGTAGAACTAAGAGCATCCACCAGGATGCACTAGGGTCAGCCACCTTATCATCAGGAAAATGCTTTGGAAGACATGCTTTTAAGTAACTCATCTGGAGCCAGCAGTTGCCCCAGCAAGCAAAACCTTGCCATCTGTGAAAGCACCAAGCCTGACATCAGAGCTCACCACCTCCCAGTACCTCTGTTCCTCTGGAGCCACTCTTGGACAACCCACTTTACAGAGCCCTGCTGTGACCTGCACCAGGGAGTTGTTTAAAATGATGTGAAAAGGGAGCAAACAAGTTTTAAACAAGCCCAAGCCCTCTTCCCTGCTCACCCCAATTCTGCTGTCAAGGGCAGCACCTGAGGAGCAGGAACATCACAGCAGTGGGGTAGGAGGAAGCACTGGGAATAGAAACTCCTGCATACTGGTATGGAGAAGCCTCCACATAGCACCAAACCTGCCTGAGGCACTTGGCTATAAGGGGGCAGAAAAACCCTTGCATAGTTAAGGCTCTGGCACTAACCTCTTGCTCCTTCACAGTGGCTGCACTGCATAGTATTATCTCGCTAAGGAGCTATCCCACTTTAGCTTCCGCAGAGGTCAGATATTCACCTCTGTGCTAAGTCCATCCGGTGAAGAAAGACAATTCCTTAATCCTATTTTGTGTGCTCGTTTCCATATCCAGAGTTCTCCCACGTCAAGCCTAGGCCACACATGAAAATTCCTTGTTTGCTGCTACTGCTGTCTCTGCTGTCCAGCAGACAGATGTTCATGAGGAGAACTTTGCCATGGCTGGCTCTTCATTCTTGTGTGCTACAGCAGAGGTACATAAAATTAACATAAAGGATTACCTCAAAATGCAAAACAGGAAACTACAGGCACTTGCATGATTGCAGGACCTCAGGAACTTCCTGAGAGCACAGCCTCTGAGAAATACAGGAATCTAAATTAGGATAACTATCAGCTAAAATTATGTGTCTCATAGAACGGTTTGGGTGGAAGCTCATCGAGTTCCAACCTCCTGCCACGAGGCAGGGACACCTTCCACTAGAGCAGCTTCCTCCAAGCCTTATCCAGCCTCCTTTACTCAAGTGGTTTATTCCACTTTGGTAGATTTACTTAAGCCTCGCAGGCAAGAACCCCCTCAAAGCACATCACAGGATGGATGTTTCCTTCTTGCATTTGGGCTCACATGGGCTCACCTGCCCATCCACAGAACAGTCCTTCCCACAGTCCTAGTACATGCCTACAAAACTATGCTCTCTACTTGAAGCGCCTTTTAAAACAGGCTTAGCTTCCTGGAAGGAAAAGGGGCACCACACTCTTTTCCACTCTTTGTGAGATAAGAGACCACTTTAACTGCTGCACTGGTTTTGTACTCCACAATGCTGCTTTGGTGATCACAGTGGGCCAGGCAGGCTCAGGTTTCTCTTCTGCTAAGCTCAACCCTGTTTCTCCCTGGAAAACACTTATCCCTGGTAAAACTGGGGCTCTTGTAAATAGGAGGCAGAGATATTTAGGTCACTCACGGAAAAATGCAAAACCACAGCTCCAACCAAGCACATTCATGGATTCTCACAACTCAAGTGTGAAGCAAGTTCCGTTCTCATTCAACAATGTGCTTGTGGTGAAGAAGCTGCTCTTGCACCTCCCTTACGTATCCTGCATTGAATACTTGGGCACATTTCTTCCCCTAGATTAAAGGAAAAAGTTGTTTTTGATATAAGAAGATGAGTTTGCTACACTTGAAAACAGAGTGATTTTTAAATTGAAACTTATTTATCACAGCATCAATCTTGGTTGACCAGGGAGCTTTTTCAGTATACAAGAAGAACAGATCTGCACTGACCTTGTTTATATACAGAAGATACCCCCCAAACCCTACTGTCTGGAACGACATCCTCTGTTTGTTGTTAGACAGAGGCCTGAAATACAAAATGCCGTATGAACAATTTCAACAGAATATTTAATAAAAGGGAGTAAGAAGTTTAATACTTTCTTAAAAAGCACCATCAGCAAGTGCATGAAGAGTAGAATGCAGGTCCACCCAATGTCACTCATTCACTTTCTCCTGTAACAAAGAGGTGCACATTCTTCTTGGACTGTAGCATTTGAGCTGCACGCTCTATGCCGACCACTGCAGCCAATTTCTGAGCATCATACTTGGAGTAGAGCACAGTACAGGTCCAAGTAGCATCCACTCCATTGTCCGTGGCCTTCATCATATTACAAATCTCACTGTAGAAGTGGGAGTATGTTGGTAACTCATAGAAAATGAGGTTCCTAATGCCTTTTATTGTATACCTGTAGTAGGAAAAAAAAAACAGAAATAATTTTACTACTAATTTTTACGAAATGTGCATGTTGAACATCAGTCGTGCATCAGTTCTTCCATCAACTTCAACGCACAGCAGCTGTAGCTCAACTCTACAAACCTTGTGTAGACTAAACCTAACACAAAGGTGTTATTTAAGGGGGGGATATCTAATACTGCCAGACACAACAACTTCCTCCAGAGTACAGAGCACCACCAATTTCCTGCAGATTTCAGCCTCTTTAGCTTGGATTTTAAGACACAGAAGCCTGATCAGACCAAGCTTCATGAAACATTTTCTGCTGATCGAAAAAGAAAAGTTCCATTAGGAACTTCTAACCAGCCCCAGTCAGGATGTAGCAAATTTTCCAGGTGGCCTCAGCTTGCTGTACTGCATTATCAAACCAATGACATATCCTTTTCCACAATCTTATGTAATTATTGTGGCACAGATGAACACAAATGAAAAGCACAACAAATCCCATTTTGCAGGCTATATGATCCTGGCCTGACATCAGAGGAACCTGGCAGCACTTCTGAACTTCAGACCTTCCTGAATAAAGCCCTGTGCATACCAAAGTATTAGAGTCTCTGCAAGGGACTGCTGATAACATGCACAGATTTTAAACTGACAAGCTCTTAACTTCAGTCACAGAAGTCCTCAGAGAGATCCACCGGATTCATAAAGCAATATAACCCATCTACGATTAAGGACAGACTCTACATCCAAAACAGCACACACACAACTCGGAGGAAAACTCGATCCACAATTCACCTTTTGTAGAAGTGGAAGCGCTCAGTGAACAATAAGAACTGCTTCTCCCCCTTGAGGAAGAAGCGCCTCGCTCTGCAGACACTGGCTGTTTTGGTGTATTCACAAATGTAAGTAAAATTCAGCTCCTCTTTCTTGAAGTAGTTTCGAAGACGCACGTAGTCAAAATACGATGGGACATAGATGAGAGTGTGTGACATGATGGCATCGCGGTACTCAGGCAACACCTTGTCGATGAAGAACTGGAACCTCAGATAAGAAAACAAGTATGTTATAACCACAGTTAACGTTTAGCTTTCCAATACTGGTATGATCTCAAACAGGAATATCATCAGACAACAGACCATAGAAGATTTTGACTATAGTTTGCTGCCTTTAACTTCATGGGATTCCTACACATGTAAAAGGTAAAAGGCAAAGGCTTTATCAGTACTACACAGTTATGGTAGAGCCTGGTATTCCTTTCCTAGGCCCTGTTCTCCAGCACTTTCAGCAAGGAGAAGATCAGTCTTCCCTCCACCTGTGCAGGGCCTTGCCTGCATCTGAGCACTAGTGGAGGAATACTTCTATGCTGAAATCACACTGTGCCCTGCAGGAAATAATACACTCAACTAAATCTGAAACTGCAATCATTTGGGCACAACAACATAGTCTGGAACACAGAGTACCTTGTATCTATGACAGAAGTTAAACTTTCAGCTTCTAGCCTCCGAAAAACATGAGGAAGCTGGACCACAACGTGGCTAATGGAGCCGCTGAGCGGTACATTGCGGACGGCCACCTGTGGATAGGAAGCAGAATGGATGTTTAGGGAAGCAGCATTTCAAAGGCAGCCACACTCCAGCCAGCTTTCTGCTCGTCACTCTCATCTGCAGCAGTGTACAGGCTGTTCTTATGAGAGCTCCAGTACAAAACTACATTCCATATAGAATCACAGAACGGTTTGAGTTGGAAAGGACCTTAAGATCATTCAGTTCCAACCCCTGCCACGGGCAGGGACACCTTCCACTAGAGCAGCTTGCTCCAAGCCCCTGTCTCCAACCTGGCCTTGAACACTGCCGGGGATGGGGCAGCCACAGCTTCTCTGGGCACCCTGTGCCAGCGCCTCAGCACTCTCACAGGGAAGAACTTCTGCCTGAGATCTAACCTGATCCTTATAGCCCCCTTCAGACACTGGAAGGCTGCTATACACATATCAGATATACACATACCAGATCTGTTAAACATACAGGACCGCCACTTCTGCCCTGACTTCCACATATTTGAGATGGATAACGAAGGGTCTTACTTTCTTTGTTTGTTTGAAAGTAATAACGTTTTGTGCTTCTTATACAACAGCAGAAAAGAAAAAGGAAGAAGGCAAACCCTCTATTGCACAGCAAAAGAAATCAAATAAACAAATCAACACAGATAACTGGTGTGAGCCAAATTAAGAGTAAAACAGAATCTGATTTCTGACATGAAGCAGCTACCCACGAAATAAGAAAGGATCAAGTAAGTACCCCTAAAGAGAGTATTCTCCATGCTTTTAGCCCAGCATTAGGAATTGCTGTGCAGCATCATGGAGATTCAGACAGAAACACCTGGGTAACAGAAATGAGTGGCACATAGACAGTCTTTCTGCAACTGAGTTATGGAATTTTTCCCCATGTTGGGCTTTGTGTTCCTCTCCCCGACCTTAGGCCAGCATTTACAAGGAAGCATTCAGCTCCTCTGTGAACTCACCTGCCCCGTGTAATTGAAGCAGTGTTTGTTGAAGACAGAGTTAATCTGGGGGTCCTGCAGGGCACTGAACAGCAGCGTCTGGCGGTAGTACCTGCACCAGTTATTGAGATTCAGCATCCGCACTCGGGAGAAGTCTACCCCGTGGGAATCCAGAGGCAGCAGGTTCATGTGCTTCATCAGGTGCTGTGCAGAGAGATGGAAACACAGCTACTGACTGACAGCCTCACAACCAGCCTGCAAGAACCTCGACAGTAGTGAGAAAGTGGTCAAGGATGAGCCAGACAGCACAGAATATATAAACCAGTGGTGATGTCCCAAGACATGGCTGAATGAAATTGACTGACCACACCAAGAATAACTAACTTGATTTCCCACCACAAAACTGAAAGTTACCATCTCTTTAGTCATCAGTAGCAGTGATCTTTGCTCCCAATCTTCTCCCATGGGACAAGTATAATGGATTTGGTTTTGGTATTAAAGTCAATGGGCCCAAAGTTCCTGAGCTAAAAGAACGCCAAATGCAGTTCTCATCACATTCAGGGAGAGTTTGGGTGAAACTGAAGGAATTCTCCTCACTGGATGATACCTCAGACTGGCATTGCTGCTGTTGCAGGGAAGGCAGTTGCACCCAAATGAGAAAAACCCAACAAACCAGAAACAAACCAACAGAAAACAGGCTCCAGGACTCATCCCTTGGATACTGTGTAGGCTCATGTGCCCTTCATGGGACATCGTCGTTTTCATACTGTTTAACTTTGGATATAACTGGAGCTTAGTATCTCTGCGGTGAGTGGAGACAAGCCCCAGCTCCTATTGCTTTCTGGAAGAACCTGAATGAGGATGTACAGATTCCTCACAATGAGGCACCGGGCATATTTCCTCTCAGATGTGATTAAAGGAATCATCATTATATTGTTCTGCAAGATAATTAAACCGATCAAAAAATAGTCTCAGATGAAATATGCCACTAAAGCACCAAATACTGAGAATTCTAGAGAACAGAATACAGAATCTGTAGAAAGAATATTCTTAGTATAAGGCAAATATCACAGTGGAGGAAGCAAAAAGAACAAGCATCCATGTCTGCCATCAAGTCAGTAAATACAGCAACACTGCTCGCTGCCAAAACTAAGTTCTATCAGACTAACAAGAGAGTGCAACACTGAAATCCATATGGACAACGCACCAGGACATGTTCCCAATTCTGCATCAGGTAAATATCTGCTTGATCAATTATGAGAATTTCTATTGATGATAGAAAATCAAAATCTCTCTTCTTCTCCCCCTCTGCCCCAATGACGGTCCTCATTCCCAGGGGAGAGGCGATGATGATATCCGAGGAGTAGAACGGTGCATAAAGCCTCATGCTCTTCTGAAGAATTGCAACCCCTGTCCAATGACAAACAACAGCAGTTTCTTAGTTAAGGTCAATCATCAACCATACTCTTCCAGCAGGTTCTAACTGCAACTCCCTATACTCCCTCTCCCTTAACACCCACTAATGATTAGAGCTGGACAAAGCCAATCTGTTCCAAACTCTTCTTTGCTTAAAAAATGCTTACCCACCCCACGCCCAAACTAACAAGCATTTGGCAGGTTTTCATGGAGTTCAGCAAACTCTTTCAGTAGTACTTTTTTTCCCCAGATTTTTCATAGCCTGAACAACATTTTTTAACTGAAACACACTTTTTTTGATTTTCTGCTATAAAGGGAGATGAGGGGGTTAAGAAAGGTAAGGAAAAAAAAGGATTAAAAAAGGGCACAAATGATTACTACTCCTTTCTTCCTAAATCCTAAACTTTGGTGTCTGCCATTAAGTACTAGAGTAACTATTACCTTCATCTGTCATGACAGATTCAGTGTGGACCTCTTTACTATAAACTATCTAATAAAGATATGTGAATATCTTTAAACTATCTAATAAAGATATGTGAATAATACAAGGCCACAGGAGTGGCTACTAAAACTCAAAGGAAAAGGTTCTTCACGTTATGACAACTGAAAGCATAAGCTGGAGCACCTCCCTTAGAAAGACAGGCTGAGAACACTGGGGCTGCTTAGCCTGGAGAAGAGAAGCTGCAAGGAGACCTTTCCTGTGAGGAAAGTCCTTTCCAACCCAAACCAGTCTTGGGATTCTACGTTGCACTGCTTCTCACGCCCCATGTTGTGGTGCACACACCAAAGTAGTTTATGCATCACCTCTCATGCTAAAGATAGGAAAAGGAAAGGAATCAAAGGAGTTTTTTCCCTGTGTTATAATTGTATGGCAACTTTGCTAGGACCCACAGTTTTCTGATTTAAAAATCCAGGTAGTCTGGCCCATATGCAAACCACCCACTACAGTCTGCCCAACAGAGGTGTCAGTTCTCTCCCTGTGTGAAGCCGACTACCATGGGCACAGGTGGAGGCTGTCACACAGACAGCAACAGGGACCTCTCCTGTGATCTATTTTAACCCAATGATAAAAATGGCCCAAAAAATCCAAAACCTGGTTGAATTTCCAGAAAGATCTCATTTCTCACAGTTTAACAACAGCAAGCCTTTTCTTTCTGATTAAAAACGTGAAAGGGTGGTTTTGGTAAGACGTAACAAATGTGTTTTAAATGAGATCTTTGTGCAGAAGTAGCAGGGTGTGAGACACAGTAGAAAGAATAATTATTCTGCTTCTATGATTTGCTTCTGCAAGTAACAGCACTGAAAGGTTCTTCAGTCATTTCTTCACACCTAGGACGTGGATCAAGCAGACTGTGGTATAAGAGAGGGCTGAAAGTAAAATTAGTATGCTACTGAAAGTCAGATGCTCTCAGCCAGAGAGATACTCACTGGGGAAGGAAGAAAGACTGAGTGGGACCTGCTCTCATCTTCCACTCTCTCATAGAATTTCTTAGGATGTCAATTTATCTCTTAAGAAACAGTAATTTCAAAAGCCTCTGATCTGCCAAGTTAGAAAAACTGCCTACTCATCATGGCAGCTCCAGGAAGCAAGCATTAGCTGATCCCCCGCATGCTGAGTTACTACAACAGCATGAGATTATAACATTATGAAATAGCCTCAAATTTGCTGCTTGTCCAACAGCCTTGTTGGCTACTCCTTTGTCTTCATGAAAACCATGGGCAGCACAGTAGAAAACCGCTTTGCTCAATACTGGGCTTTACATTTGTTCTAATCATTACCCATTACAAGGAACACTGTGAACTGGCTGATTAAACCCCAAAGTTTTGTTGGTTTCTTTTCCTGACATGGAAGACTTTGTGGCATAATCAAGGTTATACTCTTTAAAATGTAGTGTGGGCAATCTTGCTACAATCAAGCAATGGTTGCATTTTAAGCAATACTGAACTTGATGTGAAAATCATTATTTTAGGAGTTTCATTTCCTTTTTAAGTTCAGATTTTCAGAAACATCCAAGCTGCCAGTGCAAAACCAACATGAATACCACAGACCATTGAGCCTTAACAGAATGTCGAGCCCTGAGCTAGACATTTAGGTAGAACTTGTTATTTCTCAGTTCTTTAGAAGGTAAAAATCATCTGTTGAGTACATCGTTACCAATTCTGAAGTGGTCATCAATGTTGCCAGCAAAGACAGCTTCGTAATCTTCGGGTCTTTTCAAGTTGGGGGGCTTCTCTTCTGGGTCAGAGCCAAACTCCCCTTTGAAGCGCTTTTTATTACTTACATCTATTTTTCTTTTGTCATTCACTTCAAGCAGACTGATGAAAATATGCACAATTCTCAAAGCACACTCCCTGAAGGGCACTATCATCAGTACCTGTGTAGATCAACAGTTACAACAGAATAACCCATAAAATATGAACACTCACAGTTAACTCTGTGCTAAGTAATGTTTTCGACTCAGATCTGCCCCTCTGGGGCACCCCAGCAATCAAAACAGAACAACTCTGACACACGTTAAGGAGGGAGCATGCTCTGGGACACAGTGTGCTCATGAACAGGTACTGGCCAGCAGCTCTATTTGGTTCCCCATCTTCCATCCAGGATACCATTACAGCAGAACTGAAAACAAAGCACGTTCTCCTGTTCTCCCTAAATCCCAAGCAAGTAACAGCTCCCACCATACACAGCCACAATCAGTGGCTGGCTCCTGGATGGGTGGCAAGAGTCTCTGCACAGCACTCTGAAAGGTAAGTACCTAACTGGAGAGTCAACACCACAACCCAACCTGTTCAACAGGTAGCTGCCACCGCCAGTGACAAGTTAGCTGTTGTTGAATCCACCTGGTTACCAACTAGAGTATGCTGTGAACGCAGGGAGCATTGGTTTGAGGCCCAATCCACCAACTATGACGGGTAGCCTTGACAATGGGACTGGGATTCCCTGAGGTCTCCCATGTACAGAAGGATCCTTCCACACAGGCAGGAGCCTAAGGACAAAAAATTTCCTGGGACATCCCACATTGGGTGACAGCATACACTACTTGCACTAATACTAACGCTCAATGTGGAGGCACCTTTTTGTACTGGTAGATTTAGAAACAGAAGCAGGAAAAGGTGACATGTCAGTCTGCAGTGCAGGGGGACAAAGGAAAACATAAGTAAAACTCATGGCTCAGAGCGCAGAAACAGGCTGACCAACAACCCTGTGCTCACTACTTCTTGCAGGGACATGGCAGGTGACTTCCAGGCATGATAAAGGCATGTGGAAAACCCCATGCCCAGGAACAGATCACCTGAGAAAGCAGCAACAGAAACAGTTCTGGATAAACTCCAAGGATGTTTATAGAGCCTGACCAGAAAGCCAGGGTGGGCACGGGTGAATCACGTTCATGAAGCCCTCTTACCTTAGGTCTAGTGAGCCCTTGGTCTCTGTGGTCATCATTGTCAGTCCCTGGCTTTTGGTTTCTTTTTTTGGCATTGTTGCTGAGCACCTGGGAATTTGCCTTCAGAACATGGTTCAAGGCATGCAAGCAGTAAGCATGCCGGATTTCTTCTCCATTGGTTAACGCATTTCTTTCTGGATAGAACAAGTCCCGGTATGTGTTCATGATACAGAAGAGCTCTCTTTGTAGTGGGGTAAAAAAGGCATCACTTGGTTTATTTACTGAGGACAGAAATTGTTTATTCACTTTTGGCCAAGTGCATTCTAAAGGCTTGTGAAGATAAAGCTGTTTCACATCAACTTCTTTGTCTGCTTTCCAAGTTTTGGCTTTCTCCAAAGTGGAAGAAAACGTCACTTGGCCCAGCCTTGACCACTGAAAAAAACAAAACAGAAGCAAACAAAACTAAAGCAGTCAGATGTACCAAACTCAGTGCACTCACAGCACCACAGCTGGCACTCTCACCAAGTTCATGAACTTTGAGGAATTATCTTTTCATAATACAAATCAAACCCTTTTTTTCAATATGCATTCTCTTTTCAAGCCTGTCGGGGTAAATAACAACACGCTTGAGCTCAGCAGATCTGCATGTACTTTGCAGTGATGTTGTCTATAACTGTCCTCATTTTACAGATGAGAAAACTGAGGAAGATGAAGGATGACATTTCTGCCTAACCCATCTAGCACATCAGTGGCACACACCAGGGACAAAATGAGAGTCTGACCACACTTACAAATGAGCCGTGCTGAGGTATATACTATGTTTAAAGATAAGAACAGAACCCCATTAGGGAATAAACCCAGAAGTCGTGATTCAGTTGCTAAATGCAGTCTGAGTCTGTCTGATTTTGAAGACAAAACTGTCAGTGTAGTAAGGGAAAACTAAACTTTAAGCCTTCTGCCATGCAAGTTGTCCCTACCTATCTCTGTAACATAGCTACACCAAGTTAGGCAAAGATATATCACACATTGCTTCAGGTGGCACTGGTATTTTTGGCCTCCATATTCCAAAAAAGAAAGTAAAAAAGAGTTAAACAAATCACAGCTTTCTCTCTGACTAACCATTGGATATCTTCCAGGGAATGTCACCCAGCATATGGCTGACCAGAATGCAAGGCAACTCTCCAAAACAAAATCAGATGTGAAAAAGTTTGGAAGCAAAGGTTTGTCTAAAAATGAGTAGTTTGAAAACCAATATTCTCTCTCCAGCAATGAGGTGCTTTTCTGGTACTAATATTGTTAATACTGGAAATAATGAGTGAAGTAAAGCGTTAAATTGCCCTTTATGGGCTTGTCAATGCATATGGAAATGCAGTCATCTCAAAGAACATGGAAGTGCACCACAAGCACTAATAAGACTGTAGATGATCACCTCACAAGTTCAGTTACAGAGCACAACCTGGCAGTGCTCAGTTAACACTCAGAAACCAGTCCTGTCTTGCCTGGAGTCAAGAGCACTAAATCTGTGGGTTTGAGACCACAGCTCAAACTCTAAAGCAATGTTTCTCAGATCTGTTGCCTTATGCCTACATAACAGCATATTTCAGATTGCAACTCTTGCCCAGCACTAAGTGAAGAAGAGAACACTTCAGCAACAACAGTGACAAAATCTTGACAATTACAATGCCAACAGCTAATAACAACAATTATGAACAGACTTCACTTGTACAAAAAAGAAGAACTATTTTAATTCTGGATTTAGGAGCTCTGGATGGCTACAGAACACTGTTACCTGGCTTTGACTTGAAGTTTTAGGAAGTGTAGACATTTTTTCTACATCTTTTTCTTCGAGTTCTTTGTCCATGTGCTGTTTAAATGGATCTATTTATAACAACAACAACAGAAAAATATCCTGAGAACCTTGCAGCTAATACTAGAAGCAAGTTTCAGAATCGATTTGCAAATGAGACAAACAGTTTCCATGCTGGCCAACACCACAGTTAAAACTAGTTATTTCGAAGCACTTGGAGATGAGCGAAAGGATGTCAAATTTTCTCTACAAGAACAGAGAGAACAGATTTGACAGATTGCTTAAAAGGAAAAAAAAAAGCAGCACTTATGGAAGTACTAGAACTTTCAATCACAAAACAAATGTTGGACAGGAAAGCAATATATAGCAGAAAACATTGCGGCAATTTTCTGCCTTAAGCTCTGACACATCCATCCCTTACAGGTGATATAGGCTATCAACAGTAAAGACTTCAAGTGATCTTATTGTCCTTCTTAATTTATAAGCAGTTCTGCCCAGGCCTTTGCATCTTTGGCCAGTGATATGAGTACAGTATGCGATAAAAGCACAGAAAGATTAAGTGGATTTTGGGAAGGGAGACAAAAAATGCCAGAAGTGAGCAAAAGTCTGATTTATCTAATCAGTATTTCTTTTTGGAATGGAAAGGAGGGGCAGAGAAGTGTAAAATCATACTGTATTCAAAGATATTGGCATGCACAGTCACATGCAAAGCTTATTTTGAAACCCAAACCATGTATACTGCCTGCAGCACAACGCACTGCATAAAGCAAACCAACTAGAGTATACTAGTGCTTGCCAAGAGATCACTAGCCCACATGCAAGCTACCCAGGCCAAAGTCAGTTGCTCATCATGACACTGTTAGGAAATCTTCCCAACAACACAAATGAACAGCGTATCATTTATTTGTAATACAGGCTCTCTCTTCAGTTAACTTTCATAGATTTCAGCATTTGTCAAAGTACAGAGAACAGAGTGAAGCATTTAAGGAATTCCAGTGACCTCAGGACCAGAGGAGAAATTTGTCCCCTTTCTGCTCTGTTACATGACTCATTTTCTGTAATGAATTATGAAGCCACCTCCAAGCTGCAGGAACCCACTGAAAAGTACTGCATCATTTATAGATTGAACAAAGCTGTTAGGATACTTAGCATGCAGTTGGAGAGCTACAGTTCTCATTAAAATGCAATGCCAACAGCCTAAGTAATATTCTCATGGTAACAAGAACAAGCTGTTTTTTCTATCACATGGCCCTTTGATGCTTCCACACATTTCACGTATCAGCTAGGCTGCCTCCTGGATCCAATGGCAGCTGCTGCTCCAAGATGACAAGCCAGCATCACTAGGGATGCTACAACACATATTTCTCTCTCTCAAACTACGCCAGCTGATATTAAAACCAGAGAGCATGAAATAAGAAGAGAAGCTCTGCAGGTACCAACATGTGGTGTATCCCCGAACAATCACACACGTGTACAAACAGGTGTTTGTATCACACATGGTAGGATGGCTCCAGCACTGAAGCTCTGATTGTACCCATCAGCACACTGCAGCACTGAGGTTTTGGGCTACGCCTTTAGAAGGTACCACACAGGCTTCACCGATGCCTCATGCCTTCCTGATCCTGGTGAAGTTGGACTCCTCTGTATCACCTTAAAACCTGACGGAGAGCCTAAGCATTTGCCTCAATTACTACGGCTGCCCCAAGCTTCTCAAAACTCACCTCCACCTCCACTGGGATGCCCTCACAGGTCAGCTTTGTGATTACCTCCTGTGCTCTCTGTGCCACGAATATCTTCCAAAGTCAAGTGCAAACTTGCAGGGCCCTTCATATTACACTAGCTTTTTATGCTACTATTAAAGCAACAGAACACATCAACACCCTCTATGCACATTTCTAGCTCCTGATACTTCAAGCTTTATTGATCATAACAGAAACTACACACAAATACCAGTCCACAGGGGCTGCAGAAACAAATGGTTCAGCTACCATCTGCATTAGCGTCAAGCATTCCCGGTGGAATCAGCTCACATGTGGGCACCACAATGAATAATGTAGCAGAAAAACTCAGAAGCTATACAGCATATCATTAGGCATCTGATAATTTACACATGTTTACAGATCCTCCTCTAGAGGCAGATCACTAAAGACAAACATACTGTTTTACCTTCTGAAAAAGCTTGTGAAGAACTGCCATCTCTCTTATCTGTACTGCAATCTCCACTCTCCTCTTCCATGAAATTGGTTTCCAAGCTAAATTCAGATTCATGTTTCACATCAGTAAACTCCTCAATTACTCCATGACCAGGGTCACAAGAGGTATCTATGCCATCAGCCTGCTGCTGGTTAAGCGTCTGCTCTGCCGTGTCTGTAGCTGTGAAGGGTTAGAGAGAGAAATGGGTTATATTCTCCTGGAAAAGTTACTGTGTGTAGCTAAGCTCTTGCTGACTAGGTTATTCCTTTTTCTTCTAATGCTCTATCCAAAGAGATAAAAGCAGGCTTTGTATTGCACGGTAAAGATGACTTTTGACTAGCATGCCAAATGTTACATAACACACAATGTGTTACCCCAGAGAAAATGAGAGAAAGAACCTATTTAGGGAATATAAGTTTCAGCTTCCAAAGACCTCAAATAACTGAAAATAATAAAAAGTTGTCTCCCCTCTCCCAGAATTTCTTAGCAGTCTTTATGAATAAAGATGCCTCTTCATAAAGAAGGAGGTTTCTTTCTAACTTCCATGTTTTTAGCTCTGCTCTGAGGCAAACCTTTCCCTCCTCTCAGCGGCAGCAGCCAAGGCAGATGCTGTGTGAGAGAACAGTTTGCATCTCCCCTGGGTGGGTGAGAACCCCTGGTGTGCTGCTCCATGTGGATTTCCTCTGTGCTGTCGCCCAAACAAGCAGCAGCAGGCTGTCAGCTGGGAAATAAGCACAGCTACGCTCTCCCTGCTGAATCCTTCAGCAGCCACACAGAGGCAATGGAGTAGCAGCGGCTCCAAGCCAGAAGAGCGCCCAGCCAACAAGCCAGTCTACACCAGTATCCCAGCTAAAAACACACATTATTCAAACTTCCTAATTGCAACAACATTTACCAAAGCATGGGAAAAGACAAACTACCTTCTTCCTGCTCTGCTACATCATTCTGATCTTCTCCACCTCCATCTGCTTCTCTGGTCTCCAGGGACCCTTCGCTGTTCATTTCTGTCTCACTTTCCTCAGCTTCGGATTCACTTTCATCTTCCTCCTCCTCCTCACTCTCAGAATCAGAAGAAGTCTTCAGGGTAGCCAGGAGCTTATGATACACAGAGACCTGTTCCAGTTCAGTCTCCGAATCGCTTTCTGCACTCGATTTATCAGAATTGTCAGACTGGAAGGGAAAACACCAGTGTAACAGCAACAATTCATCAGCCACAAGTCAAATACCCTCACTTCTAGTTCCTGTGTTATGTCTTCCCTCTCCGATCCCACCCTTATGCAGATGGAATTTTTCAAAAATCATCATTTTATGCAAACAGTTATGCTGGACATCTCCATTTGGATTTTGAAAGCATCTTTGCAGACTTAGGCTGAAGTGTCTCGTTCTGCACTGATTTAAGAGCATCACAAAACGTGGTTCTTTCAGTCTCTTCTGAGCAAGTACATATGATCTCCATTGACAAGGCATTTACTGAACTGGCCCTGGGTTTTTCTAAGAAAACCACACACAGAACAAAGACAGGGCACAGATACTAGGGACAGAGCGTACCGAAAACGCTTCTGGCTTTTAAGAGGTGACACAGCTGCTGGTTGACAAGAGTGCACTTGTGAGTTGGTCAGGTATGGCTCAGCTGTAAAGCTCCAACCATCAAAAAACCAGCTCTTTCCTGGGCCAGTTCTGTCCTGGGCTAGCACAAGCCAACAAGTACACCCGGTTACAGCCAGAATTAAGAGTAAAACCAGGAGTAAAAGCACAGCACCATTTACTCCATTCTTAATTCCTTACAGCCCCAAAAGGCAAAACCAGTAGATAAGATATTCATGCACAAAATTGCTAAAGGAAACCAATGAACCAGAATAAGTCATTTTTCCACACTGAAACTTTGAAGCTTTTTAATAAACTGAAGATAAAGGGGGTTACCAAATCCTGAAAAAAAAGCCCTGGCAATCTGAGGGAAAGGAAAGAGCTTATTTCTTTGTTCAATACAAACAAAGCACATCCTAACCCATGCAACACTAAGTTATTAATATAATTAAAACAACTTAAAGAATGGTTTACTTTCCACTGTGATTAAGTAAAATGCAAAATCCCCAAGAACAGCTGTGATATTTCCTGCTGCTTCTGCCCTCTCATGGTATTAGTTTTGAGTCTACGGACATTACAGAGAACAATTCAGAGCCACACAAAAAAGACATTCAGTTTTTACTCCTGAACAGAGGTTTTGTAACGGGAACAACTTAATCAGCTTGCAGAGCTTGGTAAGATAAAATGCCAAGTGCTTCACCCCACTGGACAGCACAAAGACTGAAGTAAGGAAGAAATAAAAATCAATTACCAGTTCACAGACTTGAGTTGCTTCTGGTCTTCCAGGAACCCTGAAGAGAAAGTACTGAAATATCTTACTCTGTCAACGATGTTATACACAAGATGAAAGAGATGAGAGGGAGAAGGAATTCATGCACTACACAAGTCTTAGAAAATGTAAAAGAAAGCATAAAATCAAAGCATCACGCAATTAAGAAAACAGACTTGGCACTTACCCTGAGAGGTTACCCTCTGAGGTGACGCTACACTGTACATGAAGCCTAAGTGCTCAAGCATTATAACTGATCAAGACATGAAATGTTTCAAAGCAGAATCTGATGTTAATCGGAAGAAGAAATGTTAAAAGGAATCTAAAGAATCTAACTACAAACGTAGTTCATACAACAAAGTTAAGCAGAGCAAGAGCCTGCCTCTAGCTCTTAGCTATTGATCTGTGAAGTGGGAAACCAAACACATAACACAGGGAAAACAGCATTAGTTAACCAGTGTGGGGACAGTGATTCTGCAGACAAAACACTACGAGCTGGGCCTGAACTAACCTCAACTCTTTCCTTAGCACTATTTCCCTACTACTAAAGACATGTAATATTAAACTGAAGAGGGCACTGGGCAGCATCATCCTCGCAGGCTTTCAGACTTTACAGCAGCACCACATCACACAGCGCTTGGACTGAACAGCTCATTCCTCTGAAGTTTATGTGGGGGTCCAGAAGCGTGGTGCTCTTTTAGACAGATATCTCGCTGCGGCAGATCTTATGACATGAGCTCTCCAATGCTCTATTTTCGCGGCCTTTACGAGATCAGAACGAGATGCGGTACAAGCGGGGGCAAAGCTGGAGCTCTGGCCAGGCAAGGGGCCGCCCCAGGCTCAGAGCAGGAGTCCCGCTTCCTAGGGCAGGTTGCGGGCTGCGCAAGAACACTTCACCACGTTCACTGCCCGCATTTCGTGCCCCCCCTCCTCCTTGCGGGCCCGCAGCCCACGAGAGCAGAGCAGCGTGCAGCCGCACCTCCCCTTCTCGCCTCACGGCAGAGGCCGCTGCCCCGGCCGGGCTGGAGCGGCCTGGAGCCGCAGGCAGCCGGTGCCGGCGCACCGCCGCGGCACGGGAGCAGCGAGCTGCCCGCACTCACTTGTCATGGAAGGGGTGCTCCTCCCCGAACTCCCTCAGGTGCTTCTTCTGCTTCTTGCTCAGCCCGCGCAGCAGCTCCCGCCCGCCGCGCCGCTTACCCATGCCGGCCCGCAGCCCGCCACCGCGCTTTACGGCAGCGCGCACGGCGCGCCGCTGTCGCGCTGCCGTACGGCACGCCCGGGGCTAGCGGCGGCGGGTGCAGTTGTACCGGGGACGGCGGCCGAGCGCCGGGCCGGGGCCGAGCCTCAGTGCGCGCCGCAGCCGGAGCTCCGCGCCGCTCCGTGGCGGTTCCGATGGGGCCGGAGGTGCCCCGAGCTCGGCGGCGGCCCGGAGCCGTGGGCTGGCGGCGCGTCCTCAGCAAAGCGGGGCCGCCGGCCCGCTCCCGCCGCTCGCGGGGAGGGAGCCGGGGAAGTGGAGGGCCAGGAGGGCAGGTCGGGGGGGCACAAGAGATGGAGAAGAGCCGCCGCTTGTCTCTGCGCTGCAGCCGCTGCAGCCGCTGCAGCCGCAGGTCTGTCCCTTTGTACCGTATCCACTGCAGCTGGAGGTCTGTCCCTCTGCAGGGCAGCTGGAGGTTTGCCACGGGACAGTATGACCATGATGTTTCCCCACCAGTACATTTGGGGTAGGATCAGACAAGCACTGTTTCTGCTCTGGAAACAGTCATCAAGAGGAAGCCCTGAGCAAATAGCATTTAATTCTTGCAGCAGTATAGATGAGTGTGGTGCTAGTTCTGATCTCTAGGTACAGAAGCAGCACCAATCTAAATAAACCCAGCCTACTTTGGAGACCGATCCTCTGCATGCAAAGTGGGACGCTGCAGTGGTGTATTCTCCTAGATGTTACTTGAGCTACAGCATCTTCCCAAACTGCCCTAGAACCCAGTGTACTTTGCAAAAAGTTGTGGTTTCAGGGAAAACTCCTGCGGTAAGGCTGAAGGAAGAGGAGGAGGAGGGAGAGGCCCAGCAGGAGTTCTTATTGTTCGGACTGCTTTAACCTAAATGGTAAAATCAAAAGCTCCAAATGAAATCCCACTGAATCCTGGATCTTCCAACATCTCCCCGATCACTGCCATACAGGTGAAGTTTAATGCTGCTTTAGCAGGTGCAAAGATGTACAGTCTGCCAGAAACCACCTGACATTATGCCAAATAACAAACTAAATTCAAGTCCATGTCTTTGCTTTTAAGTTCTTTCTCTTCCTGATGTCCCTGTGTTCCTGTGTGACCAGTATGAACTCCTCTGAGTGCTCCAGGGGCTGAACCATGCTCACAGGGACAGGCAGGTTGGTGGGTGTATGCGGAGCCCACCTGGTGCTCCTGAAGTCATTCCTGGTGCTCCTAAAGTCATCCTTGCAGCTAGGAGCAGGAAGAGGAGCAATCCCCTCTCTTGCCGACTGGCACCCAGGCAGCACAGGGCTTTACAGCCGGAACAAGCAGTAGGGAAAGGGAAACACAGCGGGAGCACTGAACCTGGCTCCCTGGAGGCTCTCTCCACAGCTTCTCCACAGCTCTGGTGTAAATGAAACCGAATTGCCAAGCACTCCCTCGTCTTCACAGTTTGGAAGCAAGCTGCAAGCTGAACTGGCATTTCAGAACAAGTGAAATCCTCTGATGTACCCTGGAGCTTCCAGTTGCTAGCATGGTAATGTAGCACTGACAGCGCTCTTTCTACACATCTCCCAAGTGCCAGCATCTTTGATTCCAGCAATCACATTGGAAAGAAAACCAAGGCAAAAACCTTGAATTACTTGTGATCTGTTCTGCTGTCCTAATTCTGTCAGCAGCCCTGACTAAACCCTGCCAACAGCAGTCTGCTGCTGTCGCCTGTGTACCTTCAGCACTTGCATCTGTGTGATGTTCCAGGCACACATGGGTTATAAAAGCTGCTTCCTTCTCCACTAACCTGAAGGTAAGTGACTCCTCACTGCTAGCTTACTGCCTTTGTTCTTCTGTCTCATTTCAGGTAGCAGTGCAGCAGCTCTTTTGTGCTTTCTTCATCCCTCCTGTTCTACTTTTGCCTTCTCCCTTGCGAGATGCCAGATTTTCATTTTAGTTTCTGTTTTTAGTTAGGTAATAAATGTACTGGAATAATGGAATAAATGTATTGCTCACCCTCCTTCTCTCTCCACATGCACAATGGAGAGCTAAACTTTAAATCATTTTGCTGTAAGTTACTTAGGCAGTGTAAGTTACAGCATGGACTGTAGCATATAGGTTTATTTACTATATTTAACTGATGTATTTACCCTGTTTTGTGGCACGTCGTAAAAGAAAGATGCATAACGCAAGATACTGGCTTGAAGCAATGTGAAGGGTAAGAGAGGAGTTGATTTCTTCTTTCTCAGCCTACCCTTGCTTCACCTTCTCTGTTGCCTCTTTCTAGACATCACTCCAGGTAACAGCTGGCACTACACAAAGATGACTACTTTGATGTTGCCTTGCTGTGCTATTTGCATAAATGTGGAGAATAACAAGAAAATAAATACCAGTGAAAATAAAAAAGCAGAGCCATGACCAAATACAGGGTTTGGCAGCTTCCGACTTGAAATATAAAATGAAATTTATCACAAAAAAACCCCAAAACCTTCCACTTGCTCACAGGGTACTTAACATATCATAACTGGTCCTCTCCACAAGACCACGAGCACTTCTGGAACTAGCCCGGCTCCAGACCTGTGAGGATGGAGCATGACTTTCTTGGTGAAAGAATGACTATTCTTTTCTCGAGGGTAACACAATCACCCTTGGAAGCCAACTGGAGGGGCTATGCTAACCTATGAAAGAGCAGAGCAAGGCTGGAGTTAAGGTGACAGAGTTTCAAAACTCCTTTTTCCCCCTCTTTCTGGAATTACCAATCAAAAAACAGTCATTCAGGCAAATATTTTTTACTTCTCTATGCAAGTTTGTTTAGTCTTAATTTAGCTAAGAACAGAACTGCTGGGTGTTTCTGTATTAAACATCTGTTCTCAACCAGCCAGATTTAGCCTAATATTCCTATTTTGCTGATGGAAACTAAGTTTAGAAACTGCTTTGCCACTGCTTTTGTTTTTCTTTTTGCCAGTGTGAGCTGTATTTCAAGTGATGGTGTTGAAAACCAAGCTGCAATTCTTTTGGCAATAAAATGGCTGAGATGTTCACTGAACCTGTAATTCCTTACACTGTGGTTACTGTAATGTATTGATACCATTAACTCAGTATTCTTTAAAGAACTACCAAGCTTACACACTGAAAACATGGAATATGGAGAAGATACCATCTTAAGTGCAATGCCTCTCAAAATGTTTTTGGGGGGAGCATTTTAGAAAGATCCAAGATACATTAACCACATAAGCTGGCTGAATCCATGTGCTGCCTGTAGCAACATTAGCTTAAAAACTCCCAACCCCACAAACATTTATGTGGAAGCATTTATAATACAACAGCTATGTTACCTGCCAGCTTGGTAGATGTGCATTCCAGCTTGTATGCCAGAAATGGGAAACTGAAGGTGAAAGAAGGGAATGAAGACACAGCCCTAACCCTCTTGTGGCTACACACAAAAATGGGTATGTTCTTTTCAGCATTCCAAACCAGTTCTGCAGTACATCCATGCCTAGTTTGCTGAAAACAGATTGGAGAGAGCATGTAAGGCCAGGGTCTCCAAGCCTGAGTACCCTGCATTGCGACAGGCTATGAAGTGTTTCAAAGTGAATGTCTAGATCTGAATGAGATGCTGGAGAAAAGAGAAGACACGTCTGACTTCCTCTGCTTCTGGGTGGGTGCTAACATTAGGGAAGAATTTGTCAGTTTAGAACTGATCCTGTTTCAAATATTAGAATTCATTTTTCTTCCAAGTAGTTAATGAACTAATCTATGGGTTTATTTTTTTATGTTCCCTCTTGGATAATGCAGAAAGATAGTTTTGGTCTCAAAGATTCACCACTGCATTTGGTTTTTGACGCAAACTAAACCTTCTACTGTAATTTCTTAGCAGCATGATCACCACAGGCTAAAGCAGCTCTAATCAGTTCTAGGTATTTGAAGTTGCTGTACATGTTTGGAGTCATCTTGGTGTTAGTTACGATGGCACTGTGCCTCCACAATGTAGATATTTTGACTTTCTCTGAGCAAAAGGTGAAACCTTTGTACTCCAATGGTTATGGGGAAAAGCCCTTTAAATATTTTCAGTAACTAACATAAAAAAAGCTATTATTTTGAACTGGAAGTTCTTTACTGTGAGGGTGCTGAGGCGCTGGCACAGGATGCCCAGAGAAGCTGTGGCTGCTCCATCCCTGGCAGTGTTCAAGGCCAGGTTGGGCACAGGGGCTTGGAGCAAGCTGCTCTAGTGTAAGGTGTCCCTGCCGGGTTGGAACTGGATGAGCTTTAAGGTCCTTTCCAACCCAAACTATTCTGTGATTCTACAATTCTAATACTGAAGCAAAGAAGAGTTAGTATTTACATGGCAGGAGGGAATGAAAGATGAGTGATAATAATGTGCTGATGTATGAAAGCCCTTGCATCAGCAGATGTGCTTTTTGATACTCTAAGGTGGTATTTTATTGAAGTAGAAAGGAGAAAACATGGACTTTTTATCTACGATGTTTTTTATAATGCAGTAGTGTTTCCAAAGAAAGGTCTTTGCTTTGGGAGAAGTAGGAATTTCAGATTGAACTGAGACAGCAACTTCCTTTTCAGAGAGATGCAAAACCCCAAATCCCATAATGCTTCGCATACAAAAGCATGTAGAAAAATGTTACAGAAATGTGCTGCCTGTGCTGACCTGGACTAATAAACTGGTTGGATTAAAAAGGTTTTCCATATTCTTACTATAAATGAAATATCCCATTCCTGTGTCTTAAAGAAAGTGGGTCAGTTGAGGCATTGAATATACATGGGCACACAGTGGTGCACCCATTCCCTGGTGCATCGATATCCTGTCACATGAGCTCCTTGGAGTGCCTTAGGGATTTGTCATGGTTGGCTTATAAACTACTGTCAGAAATGCAGCTTTCTAATTTGAAGAGACAGATATTAGACTCTGCCTGTTTTAGTGCAGTTTGATCTAAGACAAGAGCAGACTTGAAGCACTTAACTACAGCTTTATATTACAGTCCCTTGGACTGGCTGTATTTTCCATGGAATAAAATACAGATAGCAGTTAATTTCCTGACACATGAAATGCAGACTGGCAGGAAAGGCTTCTAAAGAGAGAAGCTTGCTGTATAGTCATATTAAGTGGAAACCTCATAGCAGCTTTCCAGTATCTGAA
>WYDI02012038.1:2854-17173 GCA_009867235.2 Psittacus erithacus
AGAATTCACTTTGGATTCAGAAAGCACAACTGCAACTATAGGTCCAGTTAGAAAGGATTCAGAAGGAATCCAATTCCACAGACTGTTTTTCAGTGTAAGGTATTAATTGCCTCATTGCATTTGCAATCTTTAGGAAGTCCTTTAGTTCAGAACAGTCATTAAACTGATGGAGAAAGGCATTAATGAATTGCTGAACGTATGCATTACCACATTTTGCTTCTGCTTCATAAAGCCATTCTGTGGTCAGACACAGATCCTTAGATTTTATTGTAGGAGATGTGATACATATTTCAGAGATTTATTTCTGGTCAACAGGATTGAGATTTATCTCCTGTTCTTTAAACCAGCAAGGTCTACATCTGAGTCACCCTCAGCTCTGCCTCCTATCAGTGGAAAGTACTAGACAGCATTAGGGTGAGTCATCTGTTTAACTCTGTCTCCTTTGAGGTGGGATGGAGGAAGCAGAGGTATTCAGCTGACAACAGTGTGGGCCTAAGAGTACTGGGTCAGATGTGGACTACTCTGTGGGTGGTAAACGTTGAATAAGGATAACCCCACCCTGTCTAGCATCAGTGTTAACTATAAAATCAGTGTCTGATCTAATATTTATCACCCTAGTTCCCTCTACAGTGATAAATCATAGCATTGCATTTAGATAGAGATCTTTCAGGCATGCACCTCCTTGTGAAGAAGCATGTAGACCAAGTGTTTGTGGATGTCTGGACAATGGTTTGGAACAGATACTAAATTTGAAGTTGAGTCTTTTAGGTGAGATAAATGCTATTTCTCCCTCAGGCTGAAAGAGAACAGCTATGTCCAGTTTTCAGTGTAAGGAAACTCAATGCTTTTTATGATTAAAATACAATCCTCTACCACTTTCGGTATCACTCCATTAATTCGTGCTTGAAAATCTGGCCCATGTATGAAGGGCCTCATAGGACCAGTGGCTGTTTTTCTCTGCTTGCATACTGATGCCAGTGAAATTCTTGGTTAATTTATGAGACCATGCAGAGCTCATCTTGCTCATTTCCAGTACTCATGTATTTTGATGGACTCTGTGGGACAACATCTTGCATGAGGGCAGACAATACTTAAGTTACTTCATTAGAGAAATTTCACACAACAGTGAGTAATTCTTCTGAATGCCTTTGGAGATTGTAGTAGGCTTGACTACATGGGAAGCTGATAAAATGGTTCATTTGTCCCATTCTTCTGTTTAAATCAAGTCATTCATTTTAATGGGCTGTTTCTAGTATTACTTTTGAACTTAATGTAAGGCTTCTTAAAAATAGTTTTACTTTTGATACAAGCAAACCAACCAGGGCTATTCAATAGGAGACTCAATACCAGAGGTGCCTAAGGAGAAGGCAAAAATGACCAAAAAATGTTCATATTGACAGTTACTTTTTGTTCGTTGTTCATAATGTTTCTGATCTTTACCATAAAATGTTTGCAGTTTGGCTACACAATAAACCAAGTATTCTATTCCATGCTTTACAGATGGAGCCCTGCTACAATACGGGTTATAACCTTGTGAATACAGCGACACTTGTGTGTCTCAAAGAGTACTTGAATGTACAACTCAAACCAATCATCCTGAGGGATTTACAGGGGGTGGTTGAAAGCTACAGTGGAAAGAATTGTACATAGACTTGCTGATCCAAAGTTCTATGTAGAACAAAACCTACATCTTTGTATGTCAAAGAGGAACTGCATAATTCCTGAGAAGGAAAGTGTGAGACTGGGAGGTTGCACTGTTTCCTTGGATATGTAGTTTTGATTATTTCCCTATAAAATTTCCTAAGAAATAGGATAAAAATAGGGAACTCGGAGCTAATAGTATAAGTGAAACTGTTTTAATAGGCAGATAAGTAGATCAGTAAGCGTTCAGATGGACACAATATGAAAATAAATTTTATGTGTATATACACATAAATCTATTTATCTTATATAAAGTACATTTCATACATGAAACACAGCTTTGGACTGAGGAGGAGATAACACAGAAATGACAAGATTTTCAATTTACAGTGAAGAAAACTCCTTCCTGCAGTTACTATGTGATGGTTTGAAATTTGGTTTGTGTTTATCCAGAGGAATTGTATTTTGAATTAAACTGACTTTATTTACTAATGCTTTGCAACTTTAAAGTTCCATTTTTCTGATAAAGATTTTTCACATTGTTCAGGGTCCATTAATTATGAATTTTACTGTGGGGGATGAATGGGAAACACTTGGAAACTTCTATTTTACAAAGCAGATGTCATAATGAAAGTCTTTAAGGTTCCATTATCCCTATATTCTATACAGGAAAGCAGGAGCTTCAGTTTTGCTTCAGTGGTATATCTGACAAGGCTATCACAGACAGATTCATTTGGTGTGTTTTTATGAACTGCTTTATCTCTATTCCTGTCTACATGTAGAAAAGTTAAAGAAGTCCAACCATTCCCATCTATACTGACCTTGCTGCTTAAATAGCCGCAAGAATTGCCTAAGAACATTCCAGAACAAAAGGAAGACACCAGCTGGAGATCATGTTCAATGTTAGGACTTCACTATGAACCTTGTGATTGATTCAGCCTGGGAAAAGACTGCCCTGGACTTACTGGCCCCAGGCTAGCTTAGCAGCAGCAGTTACCAAGGAGCTGGATAAGAGGGGGAAATGAAATTGTGAGTAAGGAAGAGCCATATGTTGAAGGACTACTCAAGACCTTTGTTACAAAGCTATTCAATGACATGATCCTATTTAACCATATTTTCTCCTTTCATTGCTAGTTGGTGAAGACTGGGCTGTTGTAGGAGGTGTTTTCAGTGATCAGAGTGGTTTGCCCAGTCACTGCCGATTGCCAAGATCCCAATTTGCTAGCAGTAGGAATTCCCCTCAGGCCTCCAATGTTACTGAATGAAGTCCTGGCCAAAGACCATTAAGTACCCTTGAAAAGGTTTGTTACAGTCTCTGGAAAATGTGGGGGTGCTCTTTATATGTTTGAGTTGAGGAACTTCCTTTTTGAGCTCTGAATTCTGTGCAGTCTATTCAAAAGGGTTTGTTTCATTTTGTAGGAGTAGTCATTGCTGTGGAACAGGAAGGTTTTGTTGCTTTTTTGTTGTTCTTTTCCTTCACAAACAACCTTACATGAGATTCTGCCCCTAAGCCGCTTCAAAATGCACTAGTAAGTCTCTCTGCATGTGATCCATTTGCTAAATCTTTGTTGAGATTATAGGCAGCTTAACTGCTTTGTGATATGTGCTTGTCCATTTAAATTCTTTGATGTACACAAAAAGAGAAGGGTGCTATTGAAGTTGTATGTAGTAGGAGAGGAGGCACTCAGCCCTCGCAGCAGGGATAGTATGGAAGAGATTCTTGCGCCGTTTCTTCCTTTAAAAAGGCCAGCGTCCCTGCAGAAGTGGAGATTGACTTTGTTGCACACAAGCTACAGAGATGTTTGCTCCTTTAGAGGAAGGAGATCTGATTAACAATAGCTGAGTGCCCAAGGCAGCAGAGAAATCTTGGATTTACCTTCACGCATTGTGTCTGGAAGAGAGAAAATGTGGGAGTGTTGCTTCTGGCTTATTTCTCCTTGGATGGAGAAACTAGGGGCATATATGTGTCACACTAAAGTGCAATAATCAAAATTACATTGACCCATCCTCATTTGCACTGAATAGGGCTGAAGCACAACAAGGTCAATTTACTTTGCTCCAAAAGTGGTAGGACATGAGTAAAGAGAACAGATGTTTGGGTTTTTTTTTCTATTGAAGATTCAAAGAGAGTCTAGAGAATCTTGAGGCAACCAATGTTGCCAGGTTGTCCTCCCACTGAGCTGGCAACCGGGAATATATGCCTTCAGTTCTCCATAAACCCCTCAGAGTGAGCATAAATGAGTGATTCAAGTGAGTCTGTGCTGAAATGCCAGGCTAGCATTTGATTGGCTGAGCCTTGGTTCTATCTTGCCTTTGGCTGCCCTTGCATAGAACCTTTATCTTCCATCAGTGGGTCACAGCCAATCTGTTTGTGTTAACTGTTTCCTTCGCCTGTGTGTATCAAGACTCTCTGATGCTCCACTAAGCCAAGGTGTAGGAGCTGCAGTGTTGTACAATCCCCATACTTCATTTGAAGAGTCCCACTTATAGGAAATATCATGGAAAAGCTGATGTCCTGATTATTGAATATGTTGCAGATAGGAAATTCCCAATCTTGTGCTGGTATTTTAAAATTAAGCAGTATAAAACACTTCTGATGGCAATTTGGGTACTATTAAGAGAATGTAAGATTCAGGAGCTCTCATATAATTCAAAGTAAATACTGTGGTTTTGGATCAGTATTTCTTAGGTTAGATAAAGTATTCATATTGTTTTAGATTAATTTTTTCCATGAAAGCTGGAGCTTTTAAAGATGAGTTTTAACATGGAGAATTATCACTTCCTATCTCATTTAGAACTTGAATAAAACATCAGTGATGCATTCATTGATCTCTCAGGGTCTTCTGGTGAAATTCTGTAGTTGTTGAGTCTTTGGACTAAAGCTTGAGGGAGGGAGTTGTGCTCTATGGCTACGCATGTTCTCTTTTCATTTTAGTAGTGATACTTGTACCAACTCAGAGTTTAATACCCAGTGAGACCTAATGCTGCATTCTACACATTGGGCTTATAAGGTGGGAATGAATTGAGGTTGCTGGCTCAACTGATGGTTTTCCTGCAGGACCAGCTCCTGAAATGTAAGTGGAGTTTAGACCCGTTTCTTAACGAATGAGAAGTATCTGTTTTAAAAGCCAGAGGGCTTTAATTCACAGATTCTGGCTTTATTCCCACACATTTTCATCGTGGTCTACTGCTGTACATGAGTTATACCTAAAGTAATCACACTGAGCAGTCTTGAAAGTCTGCCTCTGGACTGTGTTCACTGAATTACATTATCTGTTCTTCATGAGAACTACTTCAGGCTGCCTCACCTTGAACTGTAATAACACTGAGCTGTGTCAAACTTCATGAGGAAAGAACCTATTTAGATCTCCTTAGAATAGGACACAGTGAAAAAAAAGATATTTTACTCTTAAGTGATATATTACGGGTTTTAAAGCCAGAAAAGAGGACAGTCATAATTCTATTGATCTAGAGTATTGAAATCCAGAGCTTTCTCCTCAGGGGTTTCTGCATCCCATCCAAGAGCTTAAAGAATAAGAAGTAAATTATTTTGAAAGGATCTACAACTTAGAATCATAGAATAGTTAGGGTTGGAAAGCACCTTAAGATCATCCAGTTCCAACCCTCTGCCATGGGTGGGGACACCTCACACTAAACCATATCATCCAAGACTCTGTCTAACCTGGCCCTGAACTTGATTAAAGGACTCAAGGTAGTTTTGATTTACCTCCTTCCTCTTCCCCATTGACCATTTCCAGTGGTTGATTATTGTATGTAGTGGTAAATGCTTCATTCCTGGCAGTGCTCAAGGTGAGGTTGGACAGAGCCTTGGGCAGCAAGGTCCAGTATGAGGTGTCCCTGCCATGGCATAGGTATTGGAACTGGATGATCTTAAGGTCCTTTCCAACCCAAACCATTCTATATTCTTTTAGTAATTCTTAATACTTTTAAATTGACATGCTAATTAACAGTTTATTAATCAAAAACTTTGCCTGCCTAAAGAATTGTACTCTTTTCTTGATAGTTCTAAAAAGCCTTACATGCATGGTTTTTAGGCATTCCAAATAATTAATTGTTTTGTTAAAAATAAGTTAATATGTGAATGAGTACAAATATGAGTAGTTCTTGCTGATTTCATCTTTAGTTGAAATATTTTAGGGCAAGGAAGCATTTAGTTGTTACCACACAATGTACTGCACACATAAATCCATACAAATGTGATAATCTGGCCGAGGTTGATGTATGCTAGTGACTTGGGAAATAACTTTTGATCTGCTTACACTGGTGGGAAAAATCAGTTTCATCTCTTTCTTTTTCTCTTGTCAGATCTATCCAGGCATCACAACAGTGAGATTGAAGTGAAATAATTTTCTTCCTCATGAAATACCTGCAGGATTCACAGTTCCAACCTGATAGGCAAATTTTGATTTGTGTTACTCCCTTTCCAATCTGCTGTAGGCGGAATGGCTGTGTGAATGAAAGCAAGAATGAGCTTTGTCCAGCAGAATATTTATTATTGATGATGATGTACCCATAAGAAGGAACAGGACTTGAGTTTCTGATAGAAAGCAAGGCCAGGAATCATGAACATTTTCATATGTAGTTTGATGATTTCAGAGGGAAATCACAGTAGAAAGGGACTCATACAGAGATACAGCTGAAGTAACTTTTCAGATCTTGATGAATCTTTAAGAGGGTGGAAGCAGAGATTTAGTCAGAAAAGGTAAAATTCACAGCTTTGAGAAGCCAACCCTCCAGTTTCTCCGAACCAGGTTAGTTCTATTAATTCCCATATCATTTCAGATAGATGCCAGTTGTTGTTCTCATTTTCCTAAGCATTTGATTAAATTCCTTAGGCTTTGATGAAAATATCCATCCTTTTTTGATTTTTCTGGCCTGTTTTGAAGTTAGATTTTGAAATTAAAAATGTAACTGACTTTAAAATATTGCCATAATCTAAAGTTTATTTTTACTGCTGCTTCCCTGGGAGTAAGTAATGGGATGTATGGAGCAAACTGGGATTAGACTTGTAATGGCAATCCCAACACTATTAGAACTGATAAAATGGAATGAAATGGACAAGTTAGAATCATAGAGTCATAGAATGGTTAGGGCTGGAAAGGACCTTAAGATCATCTACTTCAAACCCCCTTCCCATGGGCAGGGACAGGCTGTCTCTCTTCCGTATTTTATAGCACTGTGCGCTTTAGGAAGTTTTTAGAAGCCTGGATATTTATAGCACTACCATAATGCTAATGATTTGTGAGAGAAAGAATACTAGCAGGTAGCACATAAAGAGCTTTTATCACAGATGGCACTGAGCCTACTTTTCAAAGATTTATTTTTTTGGTAGTCTATCCTGTTCATTAAAAACTGGACCAGAGTGAGAAGGATCATAGGTCTTAGGACATGCTCATGTAATTGGGCTTTTCTGCTGTGCAATAAAGAAGTTAGAGACAAGAATTTAATCACGTTTAATTTTCTTAACGCTGAGAATACTATTGTATTCTGCTGGGGCTGCTCATGATTTCAATGGGCTTCAGTGTTTCATTATTTCAGTATTTATGAGCCCACACTGTATTTTCAGTTGTTTATTTAAACTGTATAAATACCTACAGCATTATAGATACCAGAAACCACCTTTTGTGGCAGAATCTGCACTCCTTGCTCCTAGGTTAAAACTACCCAGTGCCCATTAAACAATTTCCTGCTTCATTATTGATTGACTACAGTTCTCTTCCCTACTTTATAATTTAATGTCAGGGTAAGGATTTTAAGTCTCTGTTGAGACTGTTAAATAAAGGCTGGGATTTGCTGAAATGCTATGGCATAACTGGATCTTTGAAAACAGTAACTGAAGGCAGTAAGGTAAAAGCAGGATGAGAAAGTTGCAGTGGTAGAAGAAGAAATGGAAACTTGCATTGGTGTTCATTTATACTGATAGTAATGAAAAAGTACTATTTGCTATGCTATGAAAGATGTCACTTCAGATGATCTGCACAGGAGCAATACTGGAGTTGACTTGAGAAGGAGGAATTGTAACAGCAGAAAAGATGAATTATTGTTGTTAAGATGGTACAAAATGTGAAGGCAAGAGGTTTTTGTATGACATGGATCCCATGGGAGAAGCAGTTGTAATGAAAGCTGAAACTTTAAAATTTACAGGTGCATATCAAAAAAGAGCATATTGGAGTAGACGGCTCAAGTGTGGCAGTGACTGGACTATAATGAATGATGTATTAGGTATATTAACACCTCTTGCTTAAAGCATGTGTTATGACAGAACAAACTGTAGCAGGTCTGCGTAGAAATTTTACTCTCTTAAAGAATGGATTAAAGAACTGTTCTCAAATGCAGGAGCTGCCAGGGAATGTCCCAGCAAAACAGGAAACTCTCAGTAGCCTTCGTGTGATATGTTTCTTCTATGTCATAGGAGAAAGGCAATCAAGACGCGGTTGTCTGGGCGTTTGCTCTTATCTTACCTGTTTCAAGTGCTTGTTTCAAACCTTTCACAATCCTTGCTATCTACATTCATGCTTTGAATTTGTGCCCCATGTTGAAGTTTGGTTTTTTGGGGATATTTACTGGAAGCAGTAGAAGGAGACATGACCTTTGGGCATGGAAATAAAGTTGCAAGTCAGCTGCACTGTTCTAGGCTGTAGAAGTTAACTATGAAGGGAATGGAGGGATTAGTACTAGTTGTGCCAGTGTCTTCAGCATTGATTTACATATATTTGTACTCCTGGTGTACATTGCTAGTGATGAGCCTCTAGCCGGTCTTCATGTCACTGATCACAGCCCCCTAACCATAGCACTTCAGCGAGCTTTCAGTCCACCTCACTGACTCTTTCATCAGTGTCTATGAGGATGTTCTGAAGGATACTGCCAAAGGCTTTGCTTAAAGTCAAGATTATGCTAAGAACTTAGGAGCAGCTGTGCTAGGTGACATACAAGGCTCATGTAACCCAACAGCCTATCTGAGAGTGATCAGTAATGGACATCTAGGAAAAAATACGCAGGAACAAGGTAAATGCACAAGCAGGCTGGTCTGCTGTATTCTTCAACATCCACAAACCGGTCCCATAGGTTGTCTGCACTGTACGTTATGTCCATGTGTTTGAAACTATATAGCTGGATGAACTGCTTGCTTTTCCTAAGGCTAATGGCTGTTATTGCTTCCCTTTGCAAAGCAGGTGTCTGGAGCTATGCATTTAAATTTCTTTCGTGATTTACGTGAACAGGTAAGGAGACAGGTTCTTTCTGGTAATAGCTCTGGAGAAAGGCGGTTGCATTGCAGTAAGCAGTGACATGCTGGCTGAGACAAGCTCAAGTAGAAACTTTGTGTTAAAATGAAATCATTGTTTCCTGAGTTATACCTGAAGCCTGTATGTAAAAGAAGTTCTAATTAAATAGACTATCAGGAAGTTGCTCAGGGCAGATTCTTTCGATGACAGGAGATTGACACAGCTTGCTTGCTTTTCTGTTAGGTCAAAGTATATAAAGAGCCAGAAAAATGTCAAATATGTGTTGACTTGTGGCTGAAACTCAAAGCCCTGTCAAACTTCCATGGCAATCCTTTCAGTCATGTACCCAAAGGATATTCTTTTAGATTCCTCATTTTACGTCTGCTTGAATTCACATTGCTATTTCCATGTGAGCAGAACTCACATTTCCTTTCCTTACCTGCTCCAGTTTTTCCTAATTTATCCTTGCCATAAAATTCTGGCACTTGCCATATATGACCTTAGGTAGAAAACTGGTGAATGTGTGTGACATCCTATAACGTAATAGGAAAATGCGTCTCCAAGTTTCTAAAAGAGATCCCATTAAAATCCAAAATAAAAGTTGTGATTTATATGTTCATTCTTCTGTGGGATAGAAATGTCTACTCCGGTTTAATGCTTATTTATTTAGAAGCTGGTTGGCTGCAGAGAAAAATCTGAGTAATGTCTTCATACCACATACAGTGTAAAGCTTCTCTAAACATAAACTGACTACCAGTTCTGACAGATCTATCAGTTCTGAAATTGATACTTGTGCAAAAGGACTGTTTTGGTCGCCTAGAGACCAAATGGATGGATGCCATTGTGCTAGTGTGAGCGTGCAGATGGATTCTGAGGATGGAGAGGGATTATGCATTTGAGACTGTATTGTAGACCAAACAAAAAGGATCCAGGCAGTCAAAGAACTTAATTCTCATCCTTGCCCATTGTGGTGAACTATGACAGGACTGTAAGAAGTGCATATAGGCTTTTTACGTTAAGTTTCCTGACCTCCAGCAATCAATAGAAATCTTTGCATAATTTCCTTTTTCTTTAGTTTATCAGCATAATAACCTTAATGAATTATCCTTCATGAGTATGTCTAACCCATGTTTTGAATCCATTTGCTTCCAGAGCACTCTACTCCAATGACTCCACAACTGAATTATGTTCTTTTTCACATTTCAGACTTAACACTGACACTTAACATGATACTTAGCACTGTTTCTTACACAGTGAAAAATGGAATGGTCAACACAGTCTTCCAGCATTGCTGGACAAGACCATTAGCATAGGTTTGATTGTCTGGGGAGCTGTCTTCAATACTGTGTGCTGTTTCATGTGTACCCAAAATAGCGTAGGCTTTCACCCCCTGAACTTAGACTTCTAAGTCTAAGACTCAAGACTAGACTTCTGCCTGACTGGGACTCTTGGTATTGACATAGCTTGCTGAATGCATACCTTAGTTTGCTGCTATGTAAGATTGTTTTTTAATGACAGGCAGTGTTCTGTTAAGTAGCAAGACATTAACCATTTTACAAAGACAAGAAAATGTAATGAGATTGTAGTAATAAGGAATATTAATCCCTATTCAGAGCCACAGTGTTATTAAATCATATAAATGAAATGAAAACATGAAGTGAAATCCATTCTGCAAATTAAACTTTAAGATTTTGAGGATACCATGTTTCCAGAGAAATGTACATAAATTCCATTTCATAGATTTGTTCTGATTTGGAGCACTGGTATTTTTTTAAATGAGAACATGTAATGTAGAATTAAAGTCTTAATGGTTTTATTGCCAGTATTTTAAGTGCTCGTAGCACCTCGTATGCATTGTGGATAAGCATATGAATTACGGATGCGTTCTGCTAGGCAGCTATTAGGCAAAAGAAGGAAATCTCATTTTTGAGATGAATGTGTTGTCAAGTAGCTATGGTATGTGATACTGGACAGTTACCGGCCACTGCCTAACATACTTATCTCAGAAGGGTTAAAAATTCAACAGTTAGAATCCTGAAGAAAGCAACATTGAATGTTAGATAGTTCTGATGTCTTTACAGAGGGAAGCAGGATTGGTTTTGACCACTTTTGTCTGTTCTTTCTTAATATTCTTTATAATTTGAACCAGTTATGTAAGATACTTCCTATTTTAAATAATACTTGCATTTATCTAGCCTGCAGTTTTATCTCAGAATAAGTTACTACTAAATTACTTGTAAGGCCTAGGAAGCTCAACGTTCCATACATCGCAAGGAAAATCGAAACAGCATCGGCAGCAACAGCACAAGATGGGCTCTGGGATTATTTTTAATAGTTTTAAATAATTAATTTTGTCATTTGAAATTATTATTATTAAAGGGTTAACAACTTCTTTTGTTCCCTTCTCTCTAAACATCTCATCACAAATCTGTTTTTTCTCTAAATAGTTTCTGTATCCTCTATGCCTGTTCAAACTAGCTGCCACGGTACTGTAACTTCTGTGCTACACACAGTCACTTTTGCTGTTTTAAGTCACTGTTCCACATTATTCATCTATTTATTTGGGCTTGAATTTCTCTCTTGCAGGCTTATTAGCACTGCTACATGTGAGTTGGTACACTGCACTCCCATTCCCTACTACCTGTGGTAACTGCAGGTCCCTTTCTCCCTTGCCTTCTCTCTCAATGCTGGTGAAAAACAGCACACTGGAGATTATATGGAGCATGAAATAGCTCAGGAATGGCTTTTCTCATGTTACTTAAACTTCATTTAATGAAGCTGAAATACAATGCCAACAGCTGAAAAATGGGATGGGAATTCACCTCATTGGCTCAGAAAAGCATCTCTTGTGGTGATCTGAAACTGTCTTAGCTAAAGGCTAAACAATGCTATTTTTAAAGCACATTCCCATCATGGAAACAAGGAAATGGAGGCAGTGGAGCAGAGCACAGAGGAATGATCTGAGCTTCAAGATGCATGTTGGAGGGGAGAGTTCAGTGCAGCGAGTCAGGGAATTTAATGTTTAGGTCATTATTGTCAGTTCCTTTAAATTCATTACTTTCATCATTCTGTTTTTGATTAAAAGGTGATAGAATTGCTTAGATTGACTATTTCTGAATCTTTTCCATCTGCTATTTAGCAGTAGTATCTTGCCAACAGTGTAGTTTATGTAAGGATCGCTACTCCAGGTAAAATATGAGTCTGAGACTGTTTCTACACAACACGAACCCATTCCAAACCAACATTAATATTTCCTTTCTGTGTCTGGATCTTAAGTTTGTTGACCCGCCACATAAAGGAAAGCAATGAGAAATTTACTGATCCACTGAAAACAACTGATGATCTGTACATTAGGAAGGAGCAGAACTGGTGCCTATAATCATGAGATAAACCAAACAGAAGTGGCTGAAAATGAGGAAAGTAAAGGTAAAGTATCCCAGCTGCATGCAAACAATTGTGGCAAATAACTACAATTAGATTAGTACAATTTGGCTGTTTCACTTTTACCAGGATCTCCATTTCATGTTGTTCTTCCTGAGTATGTAAAGTGCTTTTTCTAGTTTATGTTTATAGTGTGAGCTGGATACTCAGAAATGCAGATAATTTAACAAGAAATATGTTCTGACTCCTTTAATTACAAGTCTCCCATTGCCAGCAGTGAGGGCAACGTTTTGCTATAACTGAAAGGTACTGGATAATCCAATCCTTCTAAAACCCATCCTTGTTCAGATCCACATAAAGCATTTGCAGGTATTTATGTGTAACTGGAAAATTTACTACGCACTCTTTCAGATCCTACATTCCTGAAAAGGTTTATGGGTATGCTTAATTTTGCATGTGGCTTTCAGAGTCAAAGTCCTGAGCAGCTGGCTCTAGGTGGCCCTGTTTGAACAAGGAAGTTGGACCAGCGAGCTTGATGTCCCTTCCAATCTCAGCCATTCTGCCTTTCTGTGATTTATAATGAAAATAAGTGTGGGTGAATACATGGTAATGTATGTTCTTACCAAATTGGCAAAGCAGAAAATCTTGTCCTCAGACAAAATCTGTTCTGTTGGGTAATTCAGTAGGGAACAGGTCTGTATTAACCATCATGAAAGCACCCTTTTTGCCACAGAGGCATAAGACCTTAAGGATAGATACGTCTTTAGTATCTCTGCTTTTTCTGCAAATGATGGCAAGGGTATGATCTCATAATTTGGGTTTTAACTGAACATCTACTGAAATCAGATGAACTGGACTCACTGTATTTGATAGGCACTGCATTTGTAATTTAACTATAGAGAATCTTGCTTCAACTGCTATTTGGCTGTTCCAGACATTTGATGTGTTGTGTTGTCACTGATGTACACACTTGCTATTAGGAATCTCCATATCTGACAGTATTTATTTGTGTAAGATATTAAAATTGGCATGTGTGTTTCTGTCAACTCAGCCATCCAGTAGTGATAGATTATTGTTAATCTCAAGGGAATAATGTACAGAACAACTGAATGCATCACATTTATTGGAAGACTGTATCTGAGTTACTTTCTGAATTCTGACACTGAAGAATCCATTGTTCAAGCAACAGTGATGTGCAGAATTGAAAGGACTCTACTCTTGCACAGAGAAGTTATTATGAATTCACAACTGTTCTGCAGCAGAAGCTGTTTGAGATGAAAAGAAACTATTACACTGTCACGCTGAAAGATGGCTCCTTTCAGCGAGCTCTGTCAGAGAGGTGTTTTGTCTGAAATGTATGAAAAACGGGATGTTTTTATAGCTTTCAAATGAAAAGAGGTGTGTAATAATGGCAAGTGTTAAGAAACAATGAAACCATTTCACTTTAAACACCTTTCTTCAGAGCCAGCAATTTATACCCTACCTAAGGGGAAGGGCATCCATCCATGTACTTCTCAAGAGTGCAGCATCATTTGTATTTGTATTTCTGGTTTCTGTTGTTAAAAAGAGGGATGAAGCATGAATGAAGACTGTGATGGTCAAGTGGCTGAAGACAGACCTTAGGACCTATAGGAATACACAGCAGCCACATAATGATGTTCTGTGCTTTTCTGCTGCTTCTCTCTGGGTGAGGCTGGGCATGATCTTGCCAGAGTGACTGGATTCCTGTGCTTTAACACAGCAGTTTTGGGGTTCATGTTTTTGAAGCGTTTCTGCTAGGCTCACCTCAGAAAGGACTGCATCCGAGTATTTAATGTTAGTCTGATTTTCAAGGTCTAATCAGATTATAAACAAGATGGGCAATGTTTATGTATATTATAAACATATTTGGCAATTACACCAAGCTGTGTGGTTCGGTTGATACGCTGGAGGGAAGGAATGCCATCCAGAGGGACCTTGACAAGCTTGTGAGGGGAGCTGATGCCAACCTGATGAAGTTTAACCATGCCAAGTGCAAGGTCCTACACCTGGGTCGCAGCAATCCCAGGCACAG
>WYDI02012039.1:0-27847 GCA_009867235.2 Psittacus erithacus
CTTAGCATGCCTTCCAGGAGAACCTGCTCCAAGATTTTGCCAGGCACAGAGGTGAGACTGACTGCTCTGTAATTCCCTGGGTCATCCATATTCCTCTTCTTGAAAACAGGGGTTATATTTCCCTTTTTCCAGTCATCGGGAACTTCACCTGACTGCCATGATTTAATGTCTATGTCTGAAACTCTTCAATCCAGGCTTGCCTGAAACCAAATGGATAAAACCAGGTGCATTTACGGCATGATTTCTCTAACCAAACAAAAATGTTTTCTCTTGAAAAGATAAACCACATCCTAGAAATTTCTGTTTCTCTTCTCTTTTATTGAGATGATTAGCTCAGCGATAGATAGGCATTTATTCTGCAGATGTTTATATGTAATAAGCAAATTCAGTCCAGAAAGGCGTCCTGCTTTGCGGATTGCTGAATTTTGGTGACTATGACATCTGTGCACCAGCTCCTGCAATTCTCTGTAGAATCTAGCAGCTTCAAAAGGAAAAAAAAATAAATAAAATAAAAAAATAGCACCCTTCTCATGGAATTCGTAAATCAAGAGGGAAAAATTAATCTCTTTAAATCTGTGCTTTTTTGTTTTTCTTCCCTTGTCTCTGAAAATTGGGGTTTTGGTTTATACGGTACATGTCTGGGTTTGTGCAAATGCACACTTCTCTGCACCATATTCCCTTAGCTTCCAGTAGAAAATGGATACCATTTTCTACTCTAGTAGTATCAACCTTCATGCTTTCATTGACATGTTGACGTGGCAGTCCAGTTTATGGATTTATTTCTTTTCCTTGTCATCACTTTTAAACCTCTCTTAGACACTCCACTTTCTTTTTTCTATTGCTTCTTTTTTACCACCAGTCTTCAGTTGCCTTAAAGGATTTCAGAGGATGTTGGAGGAAGAAAACAGTAGAAAAAATGTGGAGTAAGGTAAAGGGAGGAGAAAAAAGTGAGAGTTTTATATTGTAGCTGTCCCCCTAAGGCACAAGTCTGTCCTTTTACCTTTCCCTAAAGATGTGGGTCATTTCTGTTTCTTTAACCAGCCATATACTTCAAAAATAAACAAACCAAGTGACTAGTTGGAAATTTCATCACATTCATACTAGAAAATTAAAGTTGGGGGGACAAACTGTGCATGAAGTTTGCTGTGGATCACAAGGAACGGAGGAAGATTCTTTGGACAGTAGACGGATTTGGTTTTTTTTTTTGCAAAATAGAAGCATTCCTTCTGTGGTCATAAGGCAAAAAGCTTTCATGTCTAATATCAACAAGAAGGACAACCGCTAAGGTGAAGCAGGTCCTGCCATTTTCTTTCATCCTTCATTTCTTTTTTTGAGGTTTTTGGTGCAGGAATACGTCCCCCTTCCAAAGCTTCAGTTCAGATTATTATAAATGAGGTTACACATCAGTACTGAAAAGTGCTACAACCTCTGTAGCTGGTAACTGTTTCCATGAAGTGGATGACATTTCTACTATTATCCTTGCTTACAATAAGAGCTGCTGAAATACACGGGGTTTTTTAATTTTCACAGGTTATATTCTTAATTGTTGCATTCATACTTACTTTCATCATGCTACAAAGAAGATTGTACCTTTTAATATTTTGTCATTTATGGCATAGTCTTGCAATGGCTAAATGTATGTCAGCTTTTTACTCTTGACCTCTCACTGAAGCATTTGAATATGCCTCAACAGGAGTATTTACACTCTCATTTTCTGCAGTGGATGGTACCTAATATTAAAATGTTAGCAACCAAGTGAAATAACCAAAACCTGTACATTTGATCTTCCAACTCCACCTGTCCCAAAAGCACAGCTAATTTATATGATAATTAAAAGGAAACTGGAAAATTTTGAGTTTCTCTGTAAGAATCTCTGAGGTGAAGATACCAGTTAATACAAATTTTGCAAGGACTGGAACCATAATAAACCTATTTTAATATACTTATTTTAGGTTGCAATAGTGCTTTCTGTACTTTTAGTAACTTAAAATATATGAATGTGTTAAAATATTCAATGTACAGCAATAACTCTTATGATAGTAAAGAAATTCTCAATATACAGATTAAGCTGCATAACTGGAAGGATAAGACAAGCCAGTGACAAACACTGACTTACTTCTAAGTAAAAATATAAGAGCAGTATGAAAGAAATAGATCATTAAAAAAGAACAGCGTGTTTTCAGCCTCGATTTTCTCCTATTATGCTGCTTTTGTCAAGGTGGACTTTTTTTTCGTTCTATGCTATAAATCAATAGTCAGACAATGAGTCTCACATCTTCCCTTCCAGTTAATTTTCCAAGACCGAAACTTCCTGAGCACATCTGCTGTTGACAAGCACTAGGGAAAGTAAAGCAAACATAACTGAAAGGTCCTAGCTGCTGCTCCTGCTGCTGCTGCTTCTAAGAGTGTTTGCTTTTCCCTCACTGATCACCTGCCTCTTACTTTATGCAGATGGCATTCCAGCTGCTACGTGACCATGCAAAAAAGGTCAGTTTACACACAACCCAACAGGTAATATTACTACAGTAGGAAATGCAGCTTCTCCTCCTGTTCTAAAATAAGGGTCCTCAAACTGGCTCAATACGAACTGCATGATGAACAATTTCAATAAAATCCTTTGTGTACCTCAGTATAAATTTGCCAGGCCATCATGTTTTCTATGCTTCCTTGCATTTTCATCCTATACTCATTTTCTATTTACTACCTTAATAAAGTACTTAAACTGCAAGTTAAAACTATTTATTCTTATGTGGCTCGCATGCACTCTCCATGTGATTTCTATATAATTATCTCACATGAAGTTGGCACTGGCAGTTGGAGTTGCTTAATGATGCAATATAGTGACTGATGCATGATCAAAATCACTCAAAGGGAAGACAAGAGCAGAGAAGGAGCAGAACACTGTTAAACTTTCCTTCTGTGTTTGCAGGGGATACTCCCAAGCACATTTCAGTCTTTCCAATGCACAGAGGTCCTGAACAACAGAGAGAGCAGTAACACATGCCCTCCTCAAAGCAGAGCATTGGAGGCATGCAAATACAGTCTGGTTGCTGGTGGTTTGCTTGACTTTGACTCCTTGACTCCTTAACAGTGAAATTCAGGAACAAACCTGGACCCTGGGGAGCAGGGGAGTGTGGATCAGTGGTTCCTCTGAGGCCATCATGCTCTCAGATGACTCTCACATCAGAAAGGGAAGGTAACTCACCATCTTCAGGAATGCTCACCTGGCAATCCAGGCAGATAAGCCCTCCTGGCCTAGCATGATTTATTTAATAGCACTGTAGTGCATATTTTATTATTTTCTTTCTTTTTTTGAGGGGCACAAGCACTGGCGCCAGGTGAAACTACTTCAGGGAGATAATGTGACACTACCTGAGTTTCGCAGGTATTGCAAATTGAAGAAAACCTTGCTTCACTGCAAGCTGCACTTGGGGTAACTACATTAAACCAAAAGATATTTTGCAGTGTTGGCAGAATCTCAGACCAACTGTAAAATGGATACAGACTTTGAATGTTAAGAGAAAAACCATCTTTCGTATGTTCTGCAATAAGACTGCAACTTAGAAAGACAAAGGCACTTCCGTCTTCATAAAATCCCTTCCTAATCTTCTGTTTTTTTCCATTAAAATAAGTAAAATTTGGCTGTGATGTTAAAAACTGGTACGTCAAAATACTGTTTTGTCTTATCAAATTTGCTTCTTACTATTTTACATAGCAACAATGGAAAATAATTTCTGAAGGTGTTTCTATACAGAATCACTTGAAGTTAACCAGAATAAATAATGCATATGTATTTCATCTAGAGATGCCTAGAGATTTAAACACAAACAAGAAAAATTGCAAAGTACAGATATTCTAAAGAATCTGCTAGAAGATATTTTTTTTCTCCATTTGTTTCCTATTTAAAACAGTTAATAAAGGTTAATGTTTCTGTACTGTATATTTCACGATTTTTCTGCATTACTTTGAAAAGACGAAAAAAAAGTCTTTTTTAAACCGTGAAAAAAAAAAGAGAGGGTTTCATCTTTTCCAAAGGAATTTCAGAGTTTAAAAGTGTGACAGACAGAAGACAAACTACAAAAAATATTTTCTCTGAATCAAACCTATTTCATCTTACTTTCATATAGGACTGTAAAAAGTAAATACCATCAAAATATGAACCTCAAAATGGTTCCAAGTTGTTCCAAGAAAAGCTCTCATTTGTGCGTGAGTGGTGGTGTTCCCACCAACACCTGCTCATGCTTCTTTCCAATGTTAAGCTCCAAGCATATGAATTACCAAAGGTAAACATTCAGTCCGCACTATTTCTAAATGAGTTTTGTGCAAGTAAACTCTGTCTCTAGTACACATACGTATAAGTGCTTAATAAATAGACAGGTGTCAGCAGGTGCTAACTCTGGGTATACAAAGAGACCATTCATTCCTTCAACATTCAACATTCACCTTAGCAACCAACGTAACACATCTCTGAAGCAGACAATGCCTAAAGCTGCAGTCCTCATTGTAATTTTGAATGACATACCACGTGAAACTCATTTAACAGTACAAATTTGCCTCAGACTTGCAGCTGCTAAAGCAAGATACTTGTAATGAGGAAAGGTAAGTCATATGAAGCGTCAGCTGTAACTTCACTGTCTTCTGCCATCACCTGGGGGCTTTCGACTTATGTACTGTGGGTTTATGGCACTAAGATGGGACAATTTTGGACATTGAGAGTTATGTCCTATAATTTCTTAGTAACCATGCTTCCATCAGCCAGTATTTCCACTGTATCTGCATAAGTCATCTTTTTTAGGTGGGAGTATCAGAGATGTTTTAAACAGTGGTTCCATCATGCAGGAGAAATTTTGGGCAGAATGATTTATTGTCCCATCATGTATAGCAAGAGGAGGAACATTTATCAGTGATGACAATGGGGAGGAGGAAGGAGGCTACATCCTCTGCCTATCACAGAACACCTGTACAAGGTGCAAAAGTCAAGCAAGGTTATAGTTTCTGGTGATTCTCACCACCATTTGGGCTGGAAGAGTAGCCGCTAAGAACATTTTATTGCCAGTAGAATGGTTCACCTCCAGCATACAATGATATATTTTTTCTCAGCTCTGCTTCAATGACCTACATATGGCCACTTAATTCAAATACAAGCAATGATGCTCAATGGGGGAAGAAAAAGTAAAGAACCTACTTTATGTCCAAAACACTTACTTAATACAAAATAAATTATTTCCTTACATTAAAAGAAAATAAAAATAAACCTAAGTATTCATTTTCACTTTCCTCTCTCCATCTTGCTTATCAAACTAGGGTCAGCTAGGAATTACTGATTTTGTCATGCTGTTTCTGATCAGTATGCAAGAAAGCCCAACAGGCAGACATGCAAAAGGATTACCTCTGCATATACAGTCCACTCTGTTCTACAATCAAAGACTGATTAAAATTGTATACACAGAAGACTGTACAAAGAAGTCTACTGTAACTGTTTTAAAACCTCTGACACAATGGTACACCATAATGGCCTGGCACTATTTAATTCTTTTGCTCTGTGTCTCTACTGAGGCTACATTCATTTTACTAGAAGCTATTCCTTACTTCATATCCCCTATAAGCATATGCAACAGCTACTTATCGGCAGCAGTCCAGGTCAGAGGTTTTCTGGATTTTATGACAGCACTACTTCAGATTAACTGTGCCCTATTTTTCTATGAGCCAGTTAATCACCGTACTGCTTGTTCTATTACTGGGTAATCAAAAAATTAACAGCAATCATCCTATAATGGCAATTCTGTGCCATTACATTAGTCAGCTTCCTCTGTCCCAAGCTGCTCTTACACAAATTACTCTTTCTTTAATAATGTAATCTATTTTTATACTCTGAAGTATCTCTCACATTTTGATCCTCACCTACAATGATTAGATCAGGTAAATTATTTTCATAGCTATTCACATAAAAGGAAAAAGTCTTCTTATATCTTGTCCTGGGTTCAGCAGTAGCAGTCATTTTTCTCCTTCTTAGTAGCTGGTGCAGTGCTGTGTTTTTGACTTCAGTCTGAGAGCAATGCTGACAACATCGATGTTTTTAGTTACTGCTCAGTAATGTTTACTCTAACCAAGGACTTTCTGAGCCTCATGATCTGCCAAGGAGGATGGGAAGCCGGGAGGAAGCAGAGACAGGACACCTGACCCAAACTGACCACAGAGGTATTCCATATCACAACACATCATGCCCACTATAAAAACTGGGGGCAGTTACCCGGAAGGGCAAGATCACTGCTGGGGTCGGGCTGGGTATTTGTTGGTGAGTGGTGAGCGGTTGTATTCTCTTCCCTTGTTATTTCCCTTATCATTATTATTATTGGTGGTAGGAGCAGTGGTTTGTGTTATACCTTAGTTACTGGACTGTTCTTATCTCAGCCTGTGGGAGTTACATTCTTTTGACTCTCCTTCCCATCCCTCCAGGAGCGGGGGGAGGAAATGGGGGGAGTGAGGGAACGGCTGCATGGTTCTGAGTTACTGGCTGACTGAGCTTAAACCACAATATATGTGAATTGGTTTCTTCTACTTAAACAATTTGATTCTCATTAAAATGTTGGTTTGGGCACCCAGGTGCTTTTTTTGGTAATTTATTTTGGTAATTAAGTATATTTACTTTACCCAAAATAGTCCCAAACACTGTAAAAACAGTGTTATGGAGGTTACCATTATAAAGCTTCTTCTGCACACGATTAACTCAGCAATAACAAACTTCCCATAGCAGACAAGAGGTTTTACATCAGTATTTCTAAAAAGCTGAAGCTAATTATATGATAGAGCCCAATCACAGCAATATGATGGCCTTCTGTATATGGTAAGTAGATGTTCACAAATCTACAACTTAATTCAAACAAAAGTTAAAGTAGACCACTGACACAGAGCTTTTTCCCCATATGATACAGGCACACTCCACCTCCCATGGGATGTCTCAGAAAATTATGGTATGACATACTGCCGACATCCTTCTTTACATCTTTGTCCATGTCACCAACTGAAGTCATATGTTATGCCAATAAGAGAGTCACAGAACTTTTTTGCAGACACCACCCAATAGAGCAGGTCCTTCACTGGTGGCTCCATACTCTTCCACAGCACACATGAACAAAAAAGTCATGATTTTTTTTCCCACCATCAGGCAAACCACCAAAATCCAGTAGTCTAACATCTGATTTGGTGCTGTTGAAGCACTATAAAGGCCCCTGCATCAGATTAATATGAGTACTTATGGGTCTCTTCCTGCTGACATATATGATCAAAGACAGCAGGGCAACTTCTGCTGAGAAAATGCTGTTTATAGGGATTTCCAGACCATAATAGAAACACAGAGAAATAAAACTCTTCTTGCAACGACACAAGAGAGTCAGAAATTTTGGACACCAGAAAGGATGGGCCCAAGGACATACCTTCTTGTACCAAAACCTCTTTAGTTTCCAAGTGGTGCTGAAACTTGATAGATAGAAATTCATTCTGGTTTTGAAACTCCACACTCTGCAAATGATCAGCTTAGCACCAAGCCAGAGGAACCTTGGACTACTGGTTTGCCAGTGGGCACACAGCAGCACCATGCATAGGAAAGGCTTCAGATCCTTACAGGAGTCAATGGTTATTCCACTGACAGGGCTTGGCTTGTGCAAGCAATGGCCTCCATACTCCAGGAGCAGCACCAGCACCACACTGGGGGTAGCAGGCTCTGTAGTGCAAAGACACACACACAAAAAAAGCTCTGCCCCATAGGCGGCACTGAATCTCTCTGTGCTGTCAGCGAGCATGGTTCATAATTCTTCTGCTGCCTTGAAGCTTTCTCTGAAGTAACACAGTATCAATCAGTACTTATCAAATACCCAGAATAAGCACTCATCAGACCAGCTGGATATGGTCAGTGAGCTTCCACAAGGTACAGGAAATAGGGAATTTCATGTCCTCCACCAGACACTAGAAAATGACCTAATATTTTAAAGTAAACATGCACGTCTGATCATCCTGTTCTTCGTACTCCTTCCATTGTAAAAGAATGAGCCTATTGCTCATCAGTGGGCAGATCAAATTCACCTATGACAGTAAGGTGTACCCCAAATGAAAAGAAGTGTTTCAGTTTAGTGCAGCATACACTAAAATCACTCATCAAGAGTCCATCTAAACACTCAAAATCTCTGCTAGTCAGACCTCTAAAAATGGAAATCAACACTACCACTACAGAAGTTACAGGAAGGTACTGTTTCATCTTGTTTAGAAAGGTGTATAGTATGTTTGTGGTTCAAAAAATTCATTGCATTGTGGTATGCAGTTATCTTTTTCACTACGTTGTAAATTAAGTAACTGAAGTATCCAGTCAACATGAAGCACGTTCGTGTATCTATTAGCAGAAACAGAGAACAGTTGTTTAGCATGATACAGTACTGCAACTGTATATTTTAAGACATGTCTTGGAAACTTCGAAAAAAGAAGGGACTTCAAAAAAAATGATTCTACACTGCTGATTTTCACCATGATTAACATTAAACCACCATAAACTGGAATAAATATGCTTTAATTCTTGACAAAAGTTTTTGCTTTACAACTACTACTACTTTGTTATTAAGGCTGCGGAGTAAAGATGCAGATATGAAAGTATTTACAATTGTTCATAAAAGTGAAGCTGAATTAAAGAATGGAGGCTCCAGTGCAGAAAGGCATTTAAGCATGTATTTAATGGCCTGCAGCGGCTAGGGCTTTTTCCCTTAATCTGATTATATGTCTTGAACAGCAGCATTTTTGGTTTTTACTCTACTCAAAGCATGAGTATTCAGTGTAGACAGAGAGAACACAGATCCTGCTGCATACCTGACAGCTATTTCCAAATTGCATTTAATGATATGACAAGCGCTGTATAATATCTGCGAGAATGATTTTAAGGGTTTGCTTAGTACTTCCATTATCTTGATTAAGATTCTGTGATAAGCATCTTTTTAAAATCGTATTTGGTTTTGGCTTTTCCTTTGTAGTTTCATTGTTCTCACTTATTCTGAATTGAATTATATATCTTTCTGCCACAGCCTCCTATTTTATTCTGGTAATTTTGAATGTTATTGTCCCCTTGCCATTCCCAGATATGTACTTTCAGATTTCACTACTTTGTTGGATATGCTTTCCCCTAGGTCATGTTTGCATAAGGACGGACTCACTGCAGAAATAAAATGGACACATTCCAGCTCTTCCAGTGGTAAAAAAAAAAAAAGGATTTTTTTTTTTAAAGGGGTTTGTCTATGATCAAGCGCAAAAATAAAATTCAATTAAGATGTATACCTCTACTATTACCTTCTAAGGACAGGTTTGATCCTTCCTTCTTAAACACCCTTGGTAAGGAGTAGTCTGTACTTCTGTAACCAGGCAATACATAGCTACATATCAAACATATCGCTGTGTACAATATTTCTGAGAAATCACACAGGACCTTGAGAGCTTACAAGCCTGCTTCTGAAGGATGCTGACAGGAGCAGGTACATGTAGATTGCAGTACACATATTTGCAGAAAAATCAGAGTTTTAGCACAGAAGTTATTTTGGCAGTATGGTCAGCAGCACCTCCATAAAAGCACTGTGACCTGGAAAGGGACATGACAACCTTCCTGCCTATTGCACCAGGGATGGGATAAATGTCTTAAAATTGGACAGGCACACATCTGTGGGCACAACTGCCCTCTACTCATGGCACTTTTCTTATTCTATGGAAAGGGGTAGGGTGAGGGGGTGGAAGAAGACACACTGTTTCCAAATTACTGGCAAAATATCCCCATTCCTCAACCTTATTTCACAATTAGAAAGGAGATCCATATTCCTGTTCTTGAATTTTGTCTGTATCCTGGTTATATTAGCTCCGGAAGGCAGGACCCATTTTAATAATTGCCCCTAGTGAATTGCTGTAGTGATAGTGATCAGGGTGGGAAAAAAAATATCAACTTGCATGAACTGGTGGATTGCACCATGGGACTTTGAAAGACAGCAAACAACTTTTTGAACGAAGCATCATGCATGAGGAAACTGAGCAAACAAGCATTCAGAGTTATTCTGAGGACATATGCTGGCAGATACGTACAAGACTACAAGGTATGAATGGCAGTCCTTAGGAGAAGAAATTACAAGAAAAAGAAGGGGAGGTGGGGAAGGCAGAGGGGAGAAATCACCACAGGGAACAGTTGAAGAAACTCTCAGGCTGCCACACGTCTGTGGTCATTTAAGATATCACAGATGAGGTAAACCTGCATCATATACAGAAAGCAAACCCTTGACAACTTCTTAACTACCTGAATGGCTAGAGTTGTGTGATTTCATCTTAGTTACTAAGACATTAAAATGTGGAGAAGATACATGGAAATGCCAACACAACTCTTCAGGAGTAATTAGTTACACCATAGATTCAGTCACTGTGTAACATAGACAAGGCTTTCTCCTGTTGAGAGCAGTGAACTCCAACTCTGTGGAAAAATTATGATCTGTTACTTGGGGCACACTTCAGTGCCAGCCTGTTCTGGGAAATCTAATTCATAAGATTTAGTTTTCAGAGGAGAACAACTACATACTTTGTAATATTAATTATTTTTTGAAATTGAGTTTAATGAAAGTGGAAAGATTAAAAAAAAAAAAAAAAGGCAAAATTAGAAGTCACCTACAGACACCAAAGCAGTATGCCCAGAAAACCCTACTCTTACTGATGCAGAGCTATCACCACACAGCCTCAGAGAGCTTAGAAAGATGATGTTTCTAAGTTACATACAACTTCCCAAGAGTGGCTTACATTACGACCGAGTCAGCAGCAGAGATGAGGATGACCTTTTGACTATAAGCATTGCTTCCCTCACAAGTAATTTCTCCAGAGCTATATTTCTCTGCTTTATCTCAGCAGATGATATTATTGTTGCTGCCAATGCTATTCTAAAATTCCTTTTATCTATTTTTGAGCTGTTATGTGCCTAATAATTATAATGTAAATGTGCTTTTATAGCTACTGGGCAATTCTTGTTTTTCCTCTCTTCATAATAAATTACTCATATTAAATTACAAACAGCAGCCTGAGGCTATAGATTTGATACCCAGAGGCTATTAAAAACTTTCAACCTCATGTGTGACAACTAGGGAGTTAAACAAACATCCTCGCATGTGTTACAGTCACAATAAAAGTGATATTATCTTTGTATTATAAAGGATGTTAACTATCCTGCAAATCTATTTTCTTAAAATTCTATGAAGAAACAAATTTATATTTTATAGCTTTTATTACTGTTTTCAGTAATGCATGGTTTCTACACCACCTCACAAGCCTGAAATTACTTAATTATTTATTTTAAGTTTTGGGTTTGTTTGGTTTTTTACACTGGCATAGAAATATTGATCACCTCTAAATTCCTCACTCCTCCTCAGTCTCCAATAGTGCTGAAAGTACTGCTGTAGCTGTTTTCAAGGCTTGTTTCTTGTGGATGATATCATCATAGAGCTCTACTATAACTTTTATTTATATTATTTCATATTCATTTTATTTAAACTGCAAGAAATGTAAGGTTTATAAGTTTAAATCAGATTCATTTTGTTTTTATTCGAAGTGATAGTCACTTCAAGTTAGAATAAAAGTAAACACATTTTAAATGGTCTTAAACATCAGAAAAGCCAAATGACAAAAATGTTTGATGTTAAGATAAATGCATCTTTCTTGGGCAAACAAAACTATAGTCTATGAATTAAGCTATAGATTAACCTTGGCAAATCAAGCAGGCACAAGAAAGCTGTAAAGCCTATGATGCGGCAGCTAAAAGCTATAAAAGCCTATTCTAATGGAAATAAAGACAATTGCTTCATCCTTCCAAGAACTTTCTTTGCAATGCATGACCTGCTCCCTGGTGCCATTTGCACCAGGTCCAGCTTTCCACTTAGATGTACATGGCTGCAAAGCCATGAGATATGAAAAGCACTTAATTTATGAAATTAGGGTGATTTGAAACTAGAGCTCTTTTGATGGCAAATGATACTTTATGAATGGTCTAATTAGCTTTAGCCATTTGGATAAGTGTTTTTAAAGCAATGAATTTAATATATTAAAGAGCTTTTTGATTTTGAACATATAGAGATGATTAAAAGGAACCTGCCAACCCTTTTGATTCTTATTTTCATGGGAATATACAAATATAATGCAAGAACATGATGTTCAAAAGCACCACAGTTTAAAGGTGTTCTGTGGAAAGCCATACAAAATATTTTGTCTTTAACTGTAATGCAGTCTTATCAATGCACAAGAAAATTGCTTTAATTCCCTTTTATTAAAAAACATTTGTGAGCTACATCTATTTTTATTTTGCATTGGATATTTACAGTGTTGTTCTGGACACTTACACTGTAAATATTGTATATTTACACTGCAAGCATAAAAATAGACCTTAAATATTAGAAAATGTGTAGTGGTTTGTGAGTTGGTGGTTTGGGTTTTTTTTCTGTTCTGAAAGAACAGCTGTTCTCTGTAGCTCTGACCCAAAAGTACACAGGGATCTGAATATCTCAGAGAAAAATATCTCTTCTCTGTGACTTAATTTTCATTGCAATTGCTGGGAGAAGAGGGGGGAAAAAAAAAAAAAATGGCATGGAACAGAATTATGTTTGAGATAGACAATAAAAAAAAAGACCTTTGTACAAACAGTCCTTATTGTATGAAAGTAGACTAGCTAAATATAGTGGAGATTACACATCTGCATTATGTTCACACAGTCCTTTCTTCCTGAGATTTGGCAGAGACATGGATATTTTCTTCTAGGTAAAACATCTCAAACAGTTCAACGAAGAACAAAAGGTCATTATACCAAGCGAAAAAGAAACAATATTTGGAAGCACAATAACTATGGCTAAATAAGTTGCTGTGAGCTTATTTGGCAAAAAGACTTAATCTTTCCCTGTTCTGCAGGACGAGAATGAACCTACAGTATTTAAAATAGGAGTTATTCTTGCGAAATAAAATGTTCTTAAAATGAGCATAAAGCAGTTTAAATCTGTTAAACTGAGAGAGAAAAAACAAAATGCACACAGTCAGAAAGAAAAGGGGTTATTTTTTCCCCTCAATATTTCTCAAATAGATATTCTAAACACGTTAAGCTGCTTTCAAAAAATCTATGTGACTCTAGAAAGATTATGCAAATAATTATTTCATTTCTGCTCTTTTTTGGGGTATCGCCACCATTTTTAATGTAGTGAAGTCCCAGCAGCCCCTATCTCTACCATACAGCTGGCAAGCATATCTAAAGGATTATGCATAATATGCGTGTGAGCCCATGGAGCAAAAGCATTTATTCAGAACAGAAAAGAAGCAGGAAAGCTTCAGTTCTCTAGCCACAGAGCAAAAATGTTTAAATAATTTTTCATTTTATTTCCATCCATTTCCTCAAATCCAAACCTCTTGCTACCAGCACCTCCATTCTTATGGCAAGGCTAAAGCATCACCAAAACCACACTGCTTCCTGCCAAAACAATACACACTTGAAAAAGAGTGGGGGAGGAGGTGTATTTTCTGGATGCTTTTTTTTCCTTAAAACTAGATGTATGTACAGATCTTCGCTTCCCTCCTTCTCAGGTAAGCATTTGTCACTGGCTTTTGTGAGAGTTGCAGACGCTCATCAAGACAAGGCTGCTGTGCATTCACATCTGCCAGTATTCAAGAGAATAATTCGTTTTCCTCAAACTTATTCCCAGACAAGAAAATGTGCAAACCCAGAAACTATAGATACAGCAAAAAAGAAAAAAAAGCTGCTGACTTTTTTATGACTGTTTATCCCAAGCAATTAATATTTTGCATCATTAATCACTGTTTTAAAAATAGTATTACCACAGACAATACAGTCTTTTAGATATAGTGCCCATACTCCAACTTTTATGATGTGTAGTTTTGCTTAAGTATTTCACTCCTTTGTCAAAAGTCCTCAATGAATGTGAATAGGGGTGGGTATATCCCCCCTTATAACCCTCTTTGGAAACAGATGGCTTGTTTTTAAAGTTCATGACTGAAAACTCTGCAAGAAATCCTGTATTAAGCCATGGCAACTGGTTGGATTTTGGTCATGTTTGATACTGGTCAGATCTCTCAGATTTTATCTCACACCATCAATAGCACTAGCTAGAGAAAAATGAGGGTTTATTTTACGAGCAAATTCAAACAGGATACTTCAGATTGAGTGGTTTGTATGTTGATAGCTATCAGGTCAAGACAGTATGAAGCCTACACACCTTCTCAGCTTCAAGAAGGGGTTTTGCCATTTGCACTGAAGTCCATGCTACTTCAGCTAGGACATCACCAGTGTCTAAGAGGTATAAGGGCATCCTAGTTACTCTGCAGCTATGGGCATTCCACCAGTCCTGTTGCTGGTATGACTCAGGGCTGAGCTTCTGAAGTAGGAGATGTGCCCACCTAAACCATATCAGCTCAGAGCTCACACAGAGAAATTAATGTTACTTGTTAACACTTCTGCATCAGATTTTCTACTCTTTTATTTCGTAATTTACACCTGTGGCTTCCTCCTACTTCCGAACACCAATACCCCCAAAATACAGTAAGCAGCTAAAAGGGTTGCTACATGAACCTGTCACACCAGTTTTTAATCTTTGTCTATTTCTGAGCCCCTAAATACCACCCATTAAAAGTGCGGATCCCATGCTGTGAATTTTAGTCAACTGGCTAGTAAGTCTGCCTTGCTTTGCTGTCTTGCTCAGAGCCCTCTGAGATGTCATCCCAGACACGGCTAGGTTGACAATTCTGTTGCTGGGCTTTCTGAATCTTCCTCAGTCTTCTTGCCCTTCTCATTCTGTATTTTCTACCATTATTTTTAAGAATCAAAATTACGTGCAATAAGAGTATCTCCAGGCTTTTGAAAATGAACAAACTGTGTCTACTCTTCATCCTTCACCTCTCACACTGAGCTGCCCACAGACAAGGTAAGTCAACCATCATGGACTTCAAAGCGCCTGTAGTGGGATGGATTCTGGTACCTGACAGAAGCTGAGGCAGCACATGACTGTGTGGCTACATCTCCATCAGCGCAGGCACAGCCTAGGTCTAACAAAGTTAGCCTAGGGAGAACTGATAACAGTGGCTCAGCTACCTCAGTGTTAAAATGCAGACTGAAGAACAGAGATACCCTCACATCTGATCTACTTTGAGATAATCAGATAAAGAAGCACAAAGTGAAGAAAGTATTACCATTAGTAACTCATAGCTCTCATAACATTTGTTTTCTCATTGTAACTACTTCCTTTGACCTATCATCCATTTCAGAGTACTCTTTAATCTTCTCTAAAATAGAAATTAAAAGGTAGGCTTGAAAAAAGAAGAAAACAAGAGAGTGACAATTCCACTGAGAGATAAATCTTCAGCTGATATAACTAGATGCTGATTTCTGACAGCCAAGGATCTGACCTGTGAGGCCAAAACTGAAAAGATGCTCTTACTAGTGGGGTTAATTCAGACAACTCTTTTAAAATGCAAATTTTCTGCTTTTTGCTTTTTCTGATTTCAAGCACAGCAAAGCAGGGGATATAATTAGAGAATGGGTAGTCGGCACTGTTCACCAGTTGCGCGTAAGCTTTAAACTAATAACTCAGCAATTAGAAGAAAAATGAGCAGTAATTACACACATTTTACTCACTGCTAGACAGATGGAACATTTTCTGCTCGTTATTGGCAAACTGTCACTGCGTTTATTTCATTTTTAGTGTTTACTGTTTGTTGTAGTTTGATTAGGAATAATTACAGGCTAGGAAAAATATGAAAGAAATGAACAGCCTTTTCATTTTACATCTTTAAAGCAATACAACCATTTCTTCCCCCAGTTTCTCCAAGATGAACATACCCTCTTTTCAAACCTTTATTGAAGTCAAGCTGCACCTCACAAAGCTTGGCAAGAAAGCAAGGTAAGACAGTGCAGAAAGGCCACCTTCTCCAGAATGGCTGGCTCAAACACTGATGGGGTCACAGTCACCCTCCCTAGTAGGCACTGCTCCATATTGCTGAGTTATCGCACAAATTGGTTTATATTTACCGCAGCTACTAGGCTTAAGTCAAAAGCAGCATCTGAGCTGAATCACAGCCAGCAGGGTGGGAACTGCAGAGAACCATCAATGCCATTACAACAGTTAAGAAGTTATGGAAAACACAAGAAGCTGGAGGCAAGACCTTCTTTAAGCCAAGTTGTTGGAGCTTGCTTCCTTGCCCCTCCTAGCTAATTCTGGATTCTGAGTCTTTATGTTGCACAAATCATGCCTTACTCCTGATATCTGGGGATAGTGTAAGGTAAACAAATGTGTGGGTGTCAACTGTGGATAGACTGAGCTATAGAACAAAGTATCCAGACTGGAAACCAGGGTACCTCTTAGAGAGATTTCGAAGTATTGTTATCCCTGGCACAAAACATCAACTTCCTATTCTAATTCTGTTCATGAAAAGATTTTCTAAGACCTTAACTGAAACACATACAGAAAAAAACACTGAAGTGTTCAGGTCACAGCTCACTTACTTTATCACACAGTCCCAGCATTACTGAGATGCATGCACAGCCCTTGCCTGCCCTGACCCAGACTTCCAGATCTCACTAATAAGGATGTTTTTTTTTATAGAGTAGTGGACGGGAAAAAGGCAATACCAATGCTTATATGAATATATCCTTCTGACATCATAGACTTACATCTTGTAACAAAGTGCTAGGAAGTATCAGGTAGATAAAGCCTAATTTGCCTCAGAAATGCATTCAGTGATTTAATTGATCTAAAGGCCAAGGTCCAACCAACCACTAATGTGAAGACATCCTATATTTCCCTTCAGATATTTCCAGCACAATTTCTTCATTAGCCCATCAAAATCCACATATAACCCTACACCAGTTGAAAGAATTATGATGCTAAGGAAATCCTACGAAAATCTGAACTAGCCCCATTAAAAAATATGGACAACCTTATAGCTGAGAAAGCTTTCCTTTTGTCTGGTACAAAGCTGCTAAGCATCATATCTACCTCTCCCTTTCATGGCCCAGAGCCAGTGATTTTCTTAGAGCTGAGAAAGTAAAAGGATTCTCTATCATGCCATAAAACTAAAAGAACAGAAACTCTGCAGTATATGGCATCACATGAAGCAGCATTTGCAAGGCCTGAAACATAGAGCAATCCTGAGACAGATCTTCCCCAAAAAACGAAGATTAGATTTGAATGTATATGTTTTTTAAGTCTTTTCTGAGTAGCCATTAGTTAGATCTTCAAGAGTTTCTCCAGAGTAATAAGCACTTTACTTCTTCTATACTACCAGCTGAATGACCAGAGACTCTAAAAACCCTGAAGGCAGAGATTATAAGGGAAAACAGAAGACAACACTGCAAGATTTGTAGGAGAAAGCAACAAAATAGTAATGATGGAGAAATGGAAAGCATGAAAAATGGCTGAAAAAGCAAAGCCTGTGCAATAACAGAGGACATAAAATGATGTAGCAAGATCATAACTGGGACTTTCATGTATTAGGCAAGTGCAACATATGCAGCTGTTGCAGAAGGAAAAAAAAAGGAAAAAAAATTAACAAGGGTTAAGTACAGATTTATATTTATTCAGTCTTATCATGGAAAGCTATTTTAACCACATGGGAAACTGGAAGCGGACTAACTGTCCATTATTTCTGCAGTTGGAACCAACATGATCCAACAGACCCGAGACACTACATCAAGTCAAGCTTCTGCCCAGCAAACAGCAACTGGTAATTGTCTTTGCAATATTATTCACTATCTGAACACTTGGGAGCACACTTCTGTTAGCCACTAGGTACAACACCAAGGTATCACTGTGGTTTTTTATACTACATTCATAACAACTGCAGTTTATATTTTACTTTAGTTGTCCTCTAGAGGAATAAAATAAACTAAGAGTTTCACTTTTCTCATTTCCAATAAAATTTAGAAAAAAGCATTTTCCTCATTGTAACAGAAGAGAAAAAAATTCTGTCTAGTTGTAAAGCTTTGCTCTTAATGATATTTAATTACACACACTTAATTACACCTGGCACTCTCCATCTTTGGCTCCTAAGGATTTTCCTAGTCAGATGATTAATGTGCATATAAGTGTAGAAAATTTTGAAGCTAGGGCTTTGCGAGTTGCTTAACCTTGGTACTAATGCATAGCAAACTCAACCATCTGTACATCTATACAAATCTGTATCTATATAAATTCTGTGATTCTATACCTGGGCTTCATTTCTTTCCTGTACTCTCTCAGCACAAAGGTATGCTGATAACATATATACATTACACAGAATGGTAAAGAGAGCTCTAATTACTTTTGTGTCCTGTGACATTTGCTTCAAGTTTTTATTTTTTCCTCTAATTGAGGTTTTGCACCAGGAAAAGCTGAAGCACAGATTTCAGACACTGTTCATTGGATCTACACAGGGGCAGTATAATAAAAATAACAATTGTTATAAGCGTGCTATAATAATTGAGTGCTATAAATAGCATTCAATAAACCTCAATAAGACTCAGATAAGTATGACAAACTTCTTGTTAGCTGGCAGACCCCAAAGGCACTTCTCTTACCTATGTTTTCAGATTATAACCCTCTACTTTATATTCTGCTCCAATATAGAGTAGTTCTGTAAATGGAGATGCTGAGAGTATCAAAACTGTGTTTCATCAGGACCTCCACAGGAGCTGGCATTACTGATTACATGCTATATAACATTTGACTAATATTCCTGAATGGCTTTCAGAGCAACTTTTTGAATACGCCACTTATGTCTTGGAAGATAAACTTGAATATTAGAAGTCCATAAGAAGTGACCAGTTTCAACCAGAGGATTTTTCTCTTAAAGGTAGTACTAGCAGTATGGAAAACTTGAGAGAAAGAGAGAGAGAGACAAGGTGAACTCAACCATGAGAGAGTCTTAGTAAAGATTTTGCAGCTACAGTACTGGGACACGTAACAGGAAGTTGAAATTTTATTCTAGAGAAAAAATTTTGTTTGAGGCTTGTGATGCTCAATTCTTGTATCTTGATTGCATAGGATAAAATGGAATTTACATTCTCGTGTTGCACCTAGCCAAATAACACACTATGTTTTTATAAAGATTTTATGTGTGTTTTGAAATAAAAAGGTACCTAAATCTACTTCGTTCTTCTTCCATCCCATCTACAACTGTAACAGCAGTCACAGCATCCCCCTGGCTAGGACAGTAAATAAATAAATAAAAAGATAAAAAGAACAAACCCAGCCAACATAATCTGTTTGATAAATAAACCATTTGGGAAATAAGCAGACATCATCTGGTCCCTCCACAAGAATATCAACTATGTACAATGTATTTCAGCTTACAAAAGTGAAAAACTCCTCACTTTCACTTTCATTACGAAAGCTATAGAGACACAGTTTATACCCACACCATTATAAACAGAATTACAAGTCAAACAACCCTTGAGAAACCAAATTATTCCTTGGCAAACAGATTGCAAGTCCTGCCACAGAAATTGAAACTTTATGTTATTGGGCCAAGCAAGATTTTTACAAGCACAAAAAATGTAAAAAAAAAGCTAATGCATGGATAGACTATGAATGAAAATGTACAGTTAAAAACTTGGATTACAATAAAACAGAATCCTTTGCTAGATGTTTAACGATAGCTTACTAGAGAGCATTTTAAGATAGTTGAGTTCACTTTTTCTGATTGAAACATTTTTACAGATACAGCATTTATAAAGCCTAAATCAGGCCAACCTAACCCAAACAATCAAACTATGACAGCTTATCTCAATTTCAAATATGTGGAAAAGTGCTTTAAATAACATGAAAACTTAAATGAATAGCAGTTTGTTAGGGAAAATAATAGGACCAGAGAAAACAGGAGGTCACCAACCCAATAACATTTACAAATAAGGTTAACTTCAGCAGAAGCACAGAACAGTTATTTTCCTTTCCTCTTCTAAGCAAAACACACATGGACTAAGCATAAGTATTTATGAACCAGTTATTGCTGACTGTGCTAGAACACCAACTTCTTTGCTGAGCAAACTAAACAAATGATTGCTCCAATATTAAAGCATATATTCCCTTTCCCTGTTCTGTCTCAGCTTTGAGTGAAATAAATTCTCCAATGATTAAAGAAATAGATGACCAATGTAATATCACTGCCAACTTTTCTCCTTTCAAAGACTGATCCAAGGTAACACCATTAATGGTTTGTTTTATTGATGTGTTTTGTCAACTTTAATTATTAACCCTTATCCATGCAGACTGTGCCTTAAGGGTATTCAAATTAAAGGGTATTCAAGATTTCTTCTTAAAATTAAAATAAAGTGAATGAGAGGAAAAGCATCCATCAGTTACTTGTGCATTCAGTAAACAAAGGTGGTTATTAAAAACTTCTGGTACATCCAGTAAATTCAAGCTCAACTCATTATGGCTAGTCTTAACTTTCAAATTCCATTGACCACCTCAGATAAAAGCCCTAGCCCTAAGCATTTTAACACAGTTTAGAAGGTGTTGAAAGGGTTTCAACAGCTTTAAGCTTAGACTCTTGCTATACATATGTCTGCAACAATTCTTGCACTAATGTATCTAAATACATGTGTTATATTTTAAAAGAGTGGTTAATGTCAGCAACATAGCTTGCTGGAAGCTGAAGTGAAAAGACAGTTCAGTCAAATCCAGTTTGCCACTCCAGATGGATATATTTTTTTTATTTTTTCTTTCTTCTCCTGTCAAGGAAGCCAACTCATTTCAGTTGAAGTGTGTATATCAATGAAAGACACTATTAGCACAGAGAGTTTCCAGGGTTCAAGTGTTGTGACCTCCTTGTGAATCAGCAGCATTGCTTAAGTAACAAAAAAATGATGGAATTATGTCCCCACTGAAGTCAAAGGACATTTACAACCCAATTCCATCTTCACACTCAGAAAGAAAAGGCACTCACCTCTCCTACTAAGCTGACATAAGTTCTTTTCCCTCTTACCTCCTCATAGAATTTTTTTCTCCTACAATACACAAAGAAACACTAGGGTTTGATGATGCCCATGGTCCCTTCCCTTGAGTACTGACCATTGCAGACCTTCACCCCAGGTGAAGAAAGAGCATGAGAGGACACTTCTAACTCCTTACACCCACTTGCTGTCTGACTAGTCATATTGAGTCCAGGTAAACTACTGCACAAACCCCCATCAGTAGACTTAGATAGTCTCAAGAAGCGGGCACATGTGAACCTCATGAGGTTCAACAGAGCCAAATGCAGGGTCTTGATACTGGCAGTCCCCACTATCAATACAGGCTGGAGAACAAAGGGATTGAGAGTACCCCAGAGAAAAAGGACTTGGGGGTACTGATGAATGAAAGATTGGATATGAGCTAGCAATGTGCACTTGCAGCCCAGGCCAGTCGTCTTTTCAGTTGCATCCAAAGGATAGTGGCCAGCAGGTCAAGAGATGTGGTTCTGCCCCTCTCCTCTGCTCTGGTGAGATCCCAGCTGGAGTACTGAGACCAGCTCTGGAGTCCTCAGTACAGGAAAGATATGGACCTTTTGGAGAGGGTCAGTGAAGAGCTAGAAAAATGATTAGAGGGCTGGAGCACCTCTCCTATAAGGAACGGCTGAGAAAGTAGGAGTTGTTCAGCCTGGAGAAGAGAAGACCTCAGGAAGACCTTGCTGCATCCTTTCAGTTCTTAAAAGGGGCCTATGAGAAAGATGGGGAAAGACATTTTAGCAGGACCTGTTATGATAGGACAAGAGGTAATGGTTTTAAACTAAAACAGAGGAGACTCAGGTTGGATGTGAGGAAAAAATTCTTTACAATGCGGGTGGTGAAATACATGAAGAAGTTGCCCAGAGAAGTGGTGGATGCACCATCCCTGAAGACATTCAAGGCCAGGTTGGATGTGATTCTGAGTCAATTGATCTAGTTGAAGATGTCCCTGCTAACTCCTGAGAGATTGGACTAGATGACCTTTGAAGGTGCCTTCCAAACCAAACTCATCTATGAGTCTATGATTCTATTCCAAATTTTGAAACAGGTGTAGGCTATACTAATAGATGTCACACAAAAATAATGGGGAGCAGGAAATATTACTTAAAAAAAAAATAATTCTACTAGCAAGACAACTGGTTAAAGGTGAGTGTTGAAATGAACAGATACTGTCTTGCTAACTGACTCTTGTAATAGCTGCTCTACACCAGACGCCACCATAACAGACAATATAAAGTTATTGATGTTACTAATTGTACTGTGTCACATATTGTACCATTGTTCTGTCAGGTTCTCGAAGAAATTTCTGACAAATACAGTACTTGAACTTTTCAGCCAGCTAGTAGCATTTTAACATGCCATTCTGTGGAAAAATTGTCAAAATCTATGTTATTTTGAAAAACTTGCTTCATTATGAACTGGTCCACTGTCAAACATAAGAGCATTTCATTCCCCTGTCTGATATGAGAAAAGAAAAAGAAATAATTAGACATAGGAAAAAAATGTAGAACAGAGGCATTTTTCATTCCACTTATTAGTAGCTAGCACACGCATGACAAGGACAGACAAAAAAATCCCAAAGAGAAATCAGTCACGTGGTGGTGGGGGCTAACACCTCCAGAAACATTATTCTGTCTTGCACCTAGAGATACTAGTTCACAACCACCAAGGTTTTCAAAACAGCTGGAGGGCAGTTAGGCATTTGTTTCCCATTTATTTAACTGCCTAAGTAAAGGTCATAGATAAGGCCTGTAGAAAGGTCTGGAACTGAGCTCAGATCTTCTGAGTTGTTTTGAACCAGATGATGACTCTTTGTACATTTTCCCTGCGATCAGTGTTTTATACTATTCACTGCTATGAAATATAGCTGAGTATTAAAGGTCATTTTATTTTTTTGGTGGGATTATAAGCAGAAGTGTTCTTAGATAAAGAAAAACAGCTAGCTACTTTTGCCCTGGAGTACAAAAAGCAACCTGAAAGATTTCCAGCATGATTAAATAAAATAAGGACCTTTATCAAAGGTGCAGCATCTATTCCAGGAAGAGCAGAAGAAGGTTTCTGCTGATTCACTTCCTGCCTATCAAAACTGAACTATGAGCCCTGTCTCAGAAAAGAAAAAGACATTATCAGCAGTTGGGGTTTTATTTTGGAGATTTTTCATGAAGATATGTATGATTTGGCTCATTTGCTCTTCAAGGTTAAAACAAAATTATTGTGGATGAACTTTCCCTGCCAAGTACAAACAGAATTTTAGTTACACTTCCTGTGCAAAAGGGTTAGAAGGCAAAGTCAGAGGTATGCTCAGATTAAGATTTAATCTTTGATTCCATAGTGTCCTCGTCTAAATTGGAGTACATTACAGATGTTCACAACCACAGTTTTTGATGGCTGGCTTCATAGCGTTGTTACCAAAACTCATCCATACAAGCACCTTATCACTGATTGGCTGTCATAGGAAAGCTTGTCCAGGGCGCAATAAGGAAAACAAGGAAGGTGCTTCTACATTGGTTATGCTGCTTGAAATTGATTTGGTAAGGTTGCAATGAAAAAAAAAGAATAAAAATTATGGCAACAAAATTTGGTAGCACAGACCAGATCTAAAATAGATAAAGAAGTTGGATATCACAACACTTCTAGAATTTAACAGAAAAACAAAAGCAAGATATTATTCTTGAGTCAGCAAAGCCACACAATATCTATCTATCTGGTACTTCTGAATGACTCACAGCATTCTCTGTCCAGCACTGGAAAATTCGTATGCTAATGCCTTACCTGGTAAATATGGCATGTCTGGGCATAAGCTGGTGTCATATTAGTTAGTAATGGCTAAATACAAATATGTGCCTGAAGAAACACAAAGATAGCCAAGCTAAATACTCTATTTTAAAGGGCAAAATGTATTCCATATTTTACGCAGGGCTGTGGGTAACAGAAAGGTTGATAATAGATAAAGAGGGAAAACTGGGGAAGGATTCTCAGCTTCAAAGGTAATGGAATCCTGGGAAATTGAAGACACAGACTGGATTATATAACTGAGGACTCAGCTGTTCAGTCCACAGAATTAGAAAATTGTCTTTCATTTGATTATTGATGTACATGGCTGATTTAATAAAAAAAAATCTGGATGATGCATAGAATTGGAGCCTCCATGTACTCCTTACACAGTACAGAATAAATCAGCTTTCAAATATACTTCATGAGGAAAGAATTGAGTAAGACAGACAAGGTTAAGTGAGGAGAAAAAAAAAGCTGACTATCAGGTAAATAACGTGCACTGACTGAACTGATGGTAGAAAATAATTGTGTTGTGGATTTATAGGTGAATTTATATAAGTATTTGTCAATGAAAGTGAATCTGGTTGACTTCCCAGAAATACCAAAGTACAAATAGGGTATCTGTTAAACTAGTCTGCTAACATTAATATCTCATCAGGGACAACTATTTGTGATACCATTATCCTAGGCACAGAAAAAGGAAAAATAAAAAGATCTAGTACCACATATATATAGGGATGGCAAAACCATGATCTCTACAAGGTCTTCCAAAATTTTTTATGAGTCAACCCTCTCTGCACCATCCTGACATTCCTTGCCAAGAGTTCCAAACCACACTTTTCACCCAGCACGCCTTACCCCCTTCCAACTGCACACTAACATTGCATCATTCCAAAGCAGTCCCAGGATCCTTCCTCCCACCTACCCATTATACCTCCTGGCACCAAGGACCCCTGTCCTCCTGCCCTTGATCTCCTTCACCCTTTGTCATCTTAAAATCACTGCAGTACCAGTCCCCTGAAAGCAGCAAAAGGGAGCCACATGGTAACCATTACCCCACATTTCAGTGGCCTGTGAGCCATTGGCCCCCCCACTGCACAGCCCAGGGTGTTTGACATAATACAATTCTCCCTCTACCAATAAAAGTTCATTGTCTTGTATGATAAAGAACCAGACTTATGAAGCTCTATTAGCATCAACAACTCAACGTACATCAATTATCTCTAAAAGGGTGCAGGCATTTATTCCCTGTAAGAAAGTCAGAGGAAAGTGAAGTATACCAGAAGCAACTATAAATATTGGAAAATTTTTCACTTTCCTGTAGCAGATGCTACATGTTTATTTTGTTTAGGGAGCTGCTTTTAGCCAAGCTTATTCAAGACAGTCAGACCTTTTCAATCAACATCCTATCTTATGAAGAACATCATAAGACATGAGACGTAACTATGGTCCCAGTGGTAGCTGCCTGAAGAACAAGTAAAGTTGTCATTTAAGCCAACCAAATAAATGCTACTGAACCCCCACCAGTACAAAGAACTTGTGGCTTAGATTTTATACTTATATTTAAACAATGATATGAGTACATTTGCAGGCAACTCAGGGACAAAAGTTTAAATACAGCTGTAAACAAATCTAAAGCCCATATCACTTCAGTGACCCTTATGCACTTAATTGGTAATGCAATGACAAAAATCCCTGGCATAGTGCATATAAATTGCCATTTTCAGCAAAGAATGAGGATCCATTTTGTTTAGAGACTGTGAGCTGTTGCAGATTTTTAGGAAGTAATTATGCATTCCTAACACTGAGCAGCGCAAAATGTTCTTTAATGCACTTCAGAGATTTGTTAGGGTTGTAACTAGATCATAGGAGTCATTCAATTTCAAGCACTATGGCAATGTGTTGAGAACATGTCAGAGTGGAGGTATGGTTAAAAATTAACTGAAAACTGCTTTTTGCTGCCTAACACTGCAGAACGGAGGTACTGCAAAATGTCTGTAAAAGTTCTCTAGTCCTGTGCACATGGATTTCAAACACATTGGAAAATTCCACAAGAATAAGATCTCCTTTTGATCTTTGAGGCATTCCTATCCAGTCCAAGTCTTATTTTTAGAAAAGTTAAGCTGTCTTCATGCTATATCAAGCCTGCTCATCCAACTCTTCCGTTTTGATGGATGTATTTAGGTCTATGTGACTAAACTTTGCCCCTTGCCATCAAGGAAGAAGGAAAATAACATCATTTACGTACCCGAGGTGACACAAACTGTCACATTCTCATATCAAGTCCTGTAATAGAACTCAGTGCGCATTTGCATAACGAGTTTAATAAATAGTGTGAAACCTGGAAAGTTCTGTATTTAAACTATCTTGTTGGCCTAAATTGTTAGCCTGAAAAACAAAATCCCTTGAAATAATTTTATCAAAAATTTATTACTGCAATTTGTGATAATTATTTTTAAAATTAGATTCTTTTCAGGTTAAAATGCCTGCTTTCTTCAGAAACGCACCCAAAAATCCCTATGTTGGCAACATATAGAAAATATCCTTATTAAGCTGTAGGCATGTAAGTTCAGCAGCTATGAAGTCAGCCTATTTATTTATTAGTTTTACTGCTATTCTAAACTTCATCCACAGCTACTGACTGTCTAAATCAGTTAGCTCAAACTCAGGCCACTACATCATGTTCTCATGCTGTTGGTCATTTACAGGCAAAAACCAATGCTATTTGTTGTTTTAATTACTTATGGTTTCATTGTTTCACAGGCTTAATTCTATTTGTCTCATTTATGTCCCAGTAACACCACCAGTCCCTTCAGCTCCCCAGTCCACTTGATACTACTGCATTTCTGTCTATTTCCACAAAGTTTCTAGGCACTCCCTGGTGTGCATTGAGCAAAAAGCTGTTGTCACTTATTCTATCAGTCACTGGGCTGTCAAACAAGCTGAAGGTGCATTATTTTTTTAATACCTCCTCAAGCTGACAAGATTAAACTAAATTGCATTATTATGTACTTCAGCGCAAAAAAGATGGCCTGAACAATTCCTGCAGTTTCCTGCACATACTTTTTCAGAGAAAAGGGCGGTTTATTTTTACAGTATCACTATCATCAATTGCCTGTATCTTTCTTCCAGCATGACTGCTTTAGGAAAGTTAATTGTGATATTAAATATGGTCTTTCTGCCTGTCTGTCCTCAGGGTAAATAAAAGTTGATAATGAAACATGGTATTACAATCAAGCCTGACACATTGCATAGAGCGTGACCTTCTCTGTGCTTTCAGACATTGTGACTTCCCAAGCCAAAAAAAGACAGCAAAGTTAAAAGGCAAATATAAGCAGTATGAAATATATTTGATGTATGATCACAAATCAACAAAAGAACTTTATGTTACAATTTTTTCTGAAAAGAACATAATTACTAGTTTCACAAGAAGGTGAGGCACATTAGGCGCAGGACTTCAGACTGCTTATATTCTGCAACAATCTGTGTTCCAACTTGGATACAGAAATTACTGTCTGAAAAGGATCTTTTCAGAAGTAGGCAGTACTTTTGAAATTCAGTTTAGAATTTACTTTCAGAGGAGCAGAATGAGTGGAAAAGTTTCAGCTCCACAACTCCAGGACACCAGTGCACATCACAAAAAACCCTATTTTTAATATAGCATTACAGATTGGGCAATCTCTTCACAAAGATTTTTTTACAGCTGACATGGATAATACATCAAAATCAGCCTTTAAGAAGTTGTTTTCTTTAGGACAGAAATAAGGTTATTATTTTGAAAATTTTTTTTGCACAATTTATGCATCTTTCCATGTTTGGCCTATGAATAGACACATGGCTACACAGAAGCAAACGTCCTAAACCATGAAGGAAGGCAGTAAGACAGGGAAGTGGGGAAGGATGGTGGGTGCTCACAATAAACAAAACATTCATAGAAACCAATATAGTAACCAAGGGGGTGTGGGGGGGGGGGGGTGGGGGTGTGGGTGGGGGTGTTAAAATAAATAACACAATTTCCTTTTTCATTGTGTATTTTTATATCCAACTGACATCGTATTTTTAGGTTTT
>WYDI02012042.1:0-14327 GCA_009867235.2 Psittacus erithacus
GCAAGACCCGTCAGTAAACAAAGCATACTGCTTATCACTTTCTGACAGTTCATTATATGGTGGGGCCTCTTCAGCACGCATCACCTGGTGACATTCCAAAATCTTTGCCCTCTGGTCAGTCCATGATGACTTCAAGAATTCCTGGATGACTGGGATTTCCTGTTCGAGCTCGTTGTGTAATTAATGCAGCCCACTTACTCCATGTAGCATCAGTTGCAGGGTGTGTAGAGGAGACCCTGCCTTTGAACATCCAGCCCAGCACGGGCAACTGGGGTACTAGGAAGAGCTGTGCTTCAGTGCCAATCACTTCTGAAGCAGCTCGAACCCCTTCATAGGCTGCTGGTATCTCTTTTTCAATTGGCGTATAGCTGTCATCAGATCCCCTGTATTCCTGACATAGACTGCTGCTGCTGAACCCAGGACAACTATTACTCTGATATGATATGATTCTATGTGTATGTGAACAAATATATCTTACAGATATTTCATTTTTGCAACCTGCTTCACTTTAAAAAAAAAAAAAAAGATGAGTTCTGGTCCCCAGAAGGGACTCATTGCTCCTCAAGTCAGGCTTGGTATCTGGTCAATGAGTGGCCAATTGTATTGTGCATCACTTGTGTTTATGTTTTTTTTTCTTTCCCCTTTTAATTTTACATTCTCTCCCCTTGTTACTTCCCTTATCATTAGTAGTAGTAGTAGTAGTAGTATATTGTACTTTAGTTATTAACTGTTCTTATCTCAACCCATAGGGTTTACATTCCTTCAATTCTCCTCCCCATCCCACCCAGGAAAGGGGGAAATGCGAGGTGAACAAATGACTGCTTGGTGCTGAACTACTGACTGGGTTTCAACTATGACAGTCCTTTTCCATAAAATATACAAGCTCTAAGTATTGTTATGAATGCAGATAAGTATATAGAAAATAATACACATATTAAGTGCTTTGCTGAGTCAGCACCTCAAGACATACTGCCACTATTATTGTTGTTACTCTTGTAATTATTAAAAACCTTACAAAAAGAATTTTTAAGCTTCAGGACTGAAACACCTGAACCAAGGTACTTACAAATATAAGTTTTAGGCAAAGTGATTAACAGAATTTGAAAGCTTTAAATCAGGGTATTTGGGAAGTGAAGCAGCAAGATCAAATATTAAATCCTTTGGAATACACTGTCTTGGGAGACATCTTTGTGAGGATAAAGTGGAGGGAAATACTGAATAATGAGGCTTTGTGCTGGCTAAATAGTGACAATTGGGCATGCATGTTACCATGATCTGCTGCGACACTGAGTGAGGAGATTTTGAGTCCCACAGGCTGTTAAGAGCTCTTCATTAAAGCCATTATCTTTGTAGGGATTTTGTATAGCATCCAGAAGTTACTGTATTTTTCCATAGCAAATAATTTTTAAATTAGCTACACAGCACATACCCTTGCACATAGTTCACCTTTGGGCTTAGTGCAATAAAAGTGAAATTTCTAGACCCAGCAGTTTTTGAGATAAGCAGTGGAAGCAGAAGTGGAAAAGAGCCTGTGCAACTTTTCTCACGCAGTTTCTGTATTTAAGTACAAGTTTCTGGGCAGCAGGGAAAATTCTGTGACTTATCTATCATAGAAAATTAGACCGCATGAGCATAATCTCAAACTAAAATGAGTATTTTTGCTAGAACAGTGAATATTATCCTTCTAGTGAGACTTGAAACTTGTATCTGAACTGGTTATCAGGACTTAAGGTAATATATTTAAAAGTTATGAGGAATTCTGCGCTCACAGGAAAAAATAAAAAAAAATAATCTTGGACTAAAGCTATTATCGTGACCTTTTGTCCATTGTATCAGCTTTTACCTAATTGAAAAAAGGTAGTAGATGACAAAATTGAAAGATGTAAAAGACTACACACTGAAAATAATACCTTTATTATATCATTGTTATATATTACCTTACTGGTTTTGCCAGCATCTGGGATGCCACTTTGAATAAATACTTCCTGTTTTGGGAGGGAAGATCACTTAAGATTGATGATGATAATGATGATGATGATGATGGAATTACTGAGGAAATTTGACTAGACTAGCTAGCTAGGAATGAGATTTAGGGGGGAAAAATATGCCCTCAGTGTGTAGTTTAAAATTGTAATAGGCAAATAGTTACAATCATGAAAATAATTCCATTATTTAAAGAACAGATAATCAGAGTCTGCCCTTTTCTTATCTGTTCTTTTCTGGGTTGGCAGAACCTAAGGAAAATGTACGTAGATCCTGGGATAAACAACACGTTGTTTTCACTTAGCAATGAGCTTTCTGACCAGTATATCAGTGTTGACAGTCTCTCAGGAATACCTCTGTGGACCTTTACCTAAAGCATGGTTATAAGTAAAAGTTATAGGTGGCGAAGCTTTGGGATTATTTACTTCAATTACACTGGTGATTTTCTAGAGATAAGGAGTGGATCACACTCTCATTGAAAAGGCTTAATAGAGCATGAAAATAAAAAATCTCCTGATCACACAACACACTAAATAATCCATGTGCCTGGCTGCAGAGGTTGAGATAGATGCTAGCTGCTGTGCTGCATCCCTGGAGGAGACTGTCAGCGGAGAGCATGGGTAAGGAGATACCAGTCATGTCCCACATGTGATACAGAGAATGTATGAACTGAGAGGGTGACTGAGCTGTTCCATCTAGCAGCGCAAAGCAAACTGCCAGCTCCCAGGTTCCAGGAAACTCAGAAAGAAAAAAATTCCTGAAAGAGTGCTTTTGAGACGAAGTGTCCTTCAGATCACATGTCCAACACCTAGCTCCAGAACTGAAATCTGTCTTTAAATCAGATTGCTTCTTTATGAAGAATATTTTGCACTTAAGATGTTTTTGAAGTATGGGCACTTAATGGTTTTGTAACTGACTGAATATTTGCTGATAGTAGATGACATTAGGTGAGTGAGTTTTCTTATCCTTGCTTTCAAGTTTCATGTTATGACCAGGACAACATAAGTAAGTGTTACTGAGTGATCAGTCAATATTTTAACTTCTATCTGGTATACTGGGAGTCTATGTAGATGTCTTGTTATTGTAGACTAAGAAATGCATCTAAAAGTTTTCTTTGACAGAATTATTATATATTAATAACATTAATAAAATGCCAACTAAGCAATGCAAGACAAAACATGGCTGCAAAAAGAAGAGAAAAGACTCCCTCTGATTATCTTCTCCCCCTATTTTAAATTTTAAGACATCCTTTAGCATACGTTTTGGACAAAAAGCTAATTTTCACTTTGTTTTTCAGGCTGCAGGTGCTTTGAACCTGATCATTAGAATCACAGAATCATAGAATAGTTAGGGTTGGAAAGGACCTTAAGGTCACCTAGTTCCAACCCTGGTGCCATGAGCAGGGACGCCTCACGCTAGATCATGTTGCCCAAGGCTCTGTCCAACCTGGCCTTGAACACTGCCAGGGACAGAGCATTTACCACTGCTTTGGACAACCTGTTCCAGTGCTTCACCATCCTCACAGTTATTATTGTTGTTGTTATCAATAAATATGTTATTAATAAATATGACCATTTATCTGCAAAATCATTCCTGGTTTGCAATTTCAAAAAAACTTGTAGGCAATATCACTCTGCTACTGACTCATTGACATCTTACTGCTTTGTGCTTTGCTTTGTGACATTTCCAACAATAAAAATATACAGCCATACTAGTTTCATTCACAAGATCAGCAATCAAGTACAGTCTCCAGCAGAAGAAGATCAAATACTCAGCTAGTAAAATACTGCCATCAACACAAAGTATAAGTGTAGAAAAGATGTTATTTCGCTACTATCTTTAAGTCTTGGTCTTAACAAATGGCAAATCTGTTCTCTTTTGCAGATTATATAGAATATATCAACACAAAAATTTCATTGTTTACCAACTTCATCTAATCCTACTGTCAAATGTCGTCACAAAATTTAACCTTCTGTTACGAGTGAATCACTTCTTGAAAACTGAATATAAGTTCTCAGGTTCACAGCCTAGCTGAGGAGTTGTCACACCTCCATTATACATTCAGCCTCATAGTGAAAAAAACAGCCTTTTAACTGTTACTTCATTTTCATGTTAGGTTTGACAATTCAGTTTTATGCATGAATCTACATGACATTTTCACATTCACTCCAAACCGCGTTAACAAAACAGTGAAGGGAATTCTATGCCACCTGCTATAAAACATCTGAAGTAGATCAAGGCGTCATCTCGTAGTCATTAGCTTAACCAGCTCCTGATCAGACAACACCCAAACAGTATGCAGCACCATATCCATTCACTTAGGTTGCCAATATTTGGCCATTCTTTTTTTTTTTTTGTATCTTAGTGGGACACTAGTCTAATTACAAGTAAATTTATTTGTATTGGTTAGCAAATGAAGTTGTTTTCCCCTTAACAAGACACTCAGTAGAATCACAGCTGGCATTTCCATTACTTTGTTTTCTAATTCTAAAAGCGTTCAATGAAATCTTAATGAGGTGGAGGTTTTTAAGCTGTCATTAATCTCTGTCTAAAGTTCTTTAATAGGATTATTAATCTCAAAAAAACCCCTAGGCTGATAAAAAAAGAAACAAAACCAAAAACCAAACAAATCACCCAAACAACCAACCCCCCAAATAAACAACCTATTCTCAATCTAGGAGTTTTCTTCCTGAATGATATGAAGCACCCCAACACTTTTGTAAACAAGATTTAAATGGGCTGGAGGAAATGCCCCTTTGAAAGAATAAATAAGCATAAAATAATCCAAAGCAAGTGGATTATCACTTGGAAGGAAAATCTGTGCTTGCCTATGCTTTTCTGTAGCCGCAGTAATGGGAATGTCAATTAGCAAACACAAGGAAAAAGTCACATTTCCATCGTGTACTTCTGCAGCAATATATGCAAGTGACAATAAAAAATCCAAGATGTAAAGGCTTGAGCTGTTTAGTAGAACTTGAGGAAAGTCTGGTACTAGGCTGGGTGAGTGAGCGAGATAGGTGCGGAGGACTGCTGTACGTCCTAAGTTTGCAAAAGAGCACATTCCCTTACTGCATTTGCTATGTTGTGATGAATACTTGCAAACAATTTGCATAATATATTTCCTGTTGCCTTTGATGATATTGCAAATACATAGTAGACACCAGCTTTAAACTTGCAAGTAATGAACTTGTGACAGGGTTGATTTTTTTATTTATTGTTTCAACAGAAAAAAATGACATCAAAAGCTGATTGCTTCCAGCTACTGAATTTATAAAATATCACTTGTAGAAATAAAGTTTTCTCTTGAAAAAAAGTTAAAACTTAATGCAGGACTGTGGATGCAAAATCTGTAAATATGGAAGTATAAAAGAAGGTTCTGTTCTTCAAAAAACTATTTTACAAACTGAAAAATATTAATTTATTAATTACTTTTTTAAATTAACATATCCATTAACAGAAGTTTCATAACTGAGGTTTCATTGAGGATCTTATTCGTTTGCTTGCTTCTGTTTCTGATAGTTGCACTTTTGTCTGCGTGAACTTTAAAAATTAATACAGCTGTACTTAAGGAAAAACAGTGCTACCTGTTAGCATGCACATATTATGCGTGAGCTTACCATGGAATGAAAGATATCCTGTACGGGTTTTGCACTATTTGAAATCTGACGTCTTACAAATACTTTGTAATCCAGACTGCATTACTGTATAAAATATTTACATTGTATTTAAATGTCTTACAGTTTTGGGTTGTTGGTTAGGGTTTTTTTTGGTTTCTTTTTTTTTTTTTTTTGGCTATGAAGTAAGTATGGCATTCTATTTATAAGACGAGTTGTACTGATTTTTATTTCTATCTGCGTATGTGATTATAGGTAGAAAGCTCACCATATATTCTAGGCAAACTTGAGTAGATATTGTGTTTTATATAAAGTCAGCAAGCTGCATGATTTTTTTTATGTGATGCAGATAATATTAAACCTGGGTTTTGAATGTCAGTTGCTACATATGGCCATCTGTACAAGACTAGACTTTGGATACAAATAAGAATCTGCTATTCAATACATTTTTTTTTCTTATGAAGGATGGTCTTGGAAGGTTATATCCTTTTTCTGTTGAAATCCTGTGCTTATTACTATCAGCATTTGGTTTAATATATATTCAAAACTGTAAGATTAAATAAAATTTCCTCTCGTAATTTTTTTACCTCTTTCCTTTTTTTTTCTTCCTTTCCTCCACTCCCTGGAAAGTGATTAAATGTCAACTTATGATGTTTCAGCTGTTGTCTGAGATTCTTTGTGATCTTCTACCTGAAAAAAAAACCCCACCAAAACCCCACACCCAAAATCTCAGGAAAAAAAAAAAAAAAAAAAGAAGAAAACCATCATTTACTATTTATCCCTACATGTATCATTACTTGTGAGAAGTCACAAGCTAGCCAAAACTCAAGAAAATGCTACCTATTTAAACAAAATGATAAATAATATTGGCAGTTTTAACACTCATGCAGTCATGTGTCTGATCAGTTTGCCCTCTAGTGGCAAAAGATGCGCCATAGATATGGGCTCGACAGGAGTTTCAGTACAGCTGGATAATAACCATCAACAGACGCTTTTCAGGTCCCACCTAAAAAGCAGTATTTCAATGCCACACAACTAGAACCTAAACCAAGACTTTGGTTTTGATGCCTTGGATACCACAAACATTTGAATTTTGACAGTTTGCAACATTCTTCTTCCTACCTGATAGGAACTTGCATTTTGTCTAGTACTTGGACTAGTATGTCAATGTTGTGGCACTTAGCTTCTACTTATAATGTACAAAGTGTGATGACTACACTAATTAAGTTTTTCAGTACCACTGATGTATAAAATATGAGCTAGCTGGGGGGGGGGGGTGTTGAGGGCATTAATTTGTTCAGAAATGGTGCTGGATTATTTACAAAAATCCCTGGTTGGTAACCATGTTCTTGGATGACCTTGGAGTTTTGCTAGCTTGTACAGTAAGCAAAAGGGAGGAAAACTGGAAACTCCAGGGATCAAAAACTGAAGTCAGCAACACTGAGAAATTTGGAAAAATCAGGAAGCTACAAAAAGCCCAAGGTTTCAAAACGGCAGGACTTTGAGGTAGGAGTGTGAATATCCACAGGAGCTAATCAGCAGAGCAAGCCAACGCTGCCATTGGAACTTGCGTATGATCAGCTTAGCAGGGTGGGATGCACTACAGAGGAAGAGGCAGCTGCTGCAAGTGTGCCTAAGCTCAGTATTTCCTGAGCAGAAAGTCTTTCTTGAGAGACATGAAAAAACACTGATACCTCAGAAGGTGAGAATACTGCCAATGCTATAATGATATACAGGCAAAATAAAGAAAAATAGAGAAAGCAAGAACAACCCCAAACTTTCCTAAAGTTTCAGAAGGGTTATTTTCACTCAAACTCAAAACTGTTTTGTACAATACTTCCAAATATGACACTGCTCTTGGGAGCTAACCTATTACTCCCCTCTTGTAAAGGTCTTCTCTTTCTGTTTAACAAACTGAAATGTGGTCTCCCCTTCCCTGTTTTTTAATATATTCTTCCTCTTTACATGAAGATGTTCTGCATCTAGCCTGCTGACCTACCTCTCACCTTCTGACATGGCAAGTAGATTTAGCAACATAACTGAAGAATATTTTAAATCTGAAATAATGCTCAGGTTACTGTCTGATTCAAACCCCACAGGATACCTTACAATTCTTAGTTCCTGTTGGGTCAGCAAAAGCTTCCATCTTTCAGTGTGAACAGCTTATTTAACAGATTAGAACTATCTTCGTGCTTTGTAAAGTGTGGGGAAAAAAAAAAAAAAGAAACAATGGAGGCATTGCTCCACCTCAAGGATGCCTTACCTGTACTGGAGTAACCATTGTGCTATTCATCTTGATCAGAAAGAGATGGTTCCAGGAAAAGATACTGGGAATACCTTTATCTTGTCTCTCCAACACTAAGAAAATAAGACAGCCAGAAGCATGATCTTACAGCTATACCCATAGCTCAGGAACAGTGAATGTCATCCGTGGCTGTGTCACAGACTTCCCCTGGGATCTTTTGCAGACATTTCCATCCAGACTGTTCAGATGCTTCAATCTACACCCATGATTAAAGGAAAATTTGAGAATCTGTGTTGTGGACTTTCAGGATCTCAGTTTCCTAATGTAAATGTGAATGACAAAGTCTCTCTACTCTCTCTCACATTGTAGTTTTTATAAGTATTAAAGGAAGATGTTCCAGTGACAGAAATGATGTAATTATAATTTAGACTAGCTCATGATATCCATGCAAATCTTCATGTTGCGTGTTTCCATGGACAGCTTAGTAGCTTAGCAGTCTGGATGGGGTGGGGAGGAAAGAAGGAAAGAAAAAATAAAATTAATGTATTTGAATCAGCTGGATCCTGCACAGGATTCCAAAATGTTTTATCCATGTCTTATCTTTCAGTCTTCTAAAGTATGCACACTATTAATTGCACTGTAAAATCTACCTAAACTTCCTAAGCTTCCAAAGCCTAAGCATCTTGGGTTTATTTTAACCTGCTGTACTGTGTCTGTCTGGGATTGAGTTAATTTTATTCATAGCAGCGTGTATGGTGCTGTGTTTCAGATCAGTAACCAAAACTGTGTTGATAACACATCAGTTTTTTAGCTTTGCGGAACACTGCTTGCACAACATCAAGGTTTTCTGTCTTTCATTCTGCTGCTTTTCAGGCAGTACACTGGGAATGGGCAAGGGGCTGTGAGGGAACACAGCTGTGACAGCTGACCTGAACTGACCAAGGAGATATTCTATAGCATACAGCATCATTCTCTGCAATAAAATGAAGTAGGAGTCTGTAAAGTAGTCATGCTTATCTGTCTGCTAGTGAGAGGTGGTGAGTGACTTCCCTGGCATCACTTGTTGTTTTGACTGTGGAGAGTTCTTTCACTTCACTTATTAAACTACCTTTATCTTGACTCGTGAGCTATTATTATCTCTTTTGTTCTTCCAATTCTCTCTCCCATCCTACTGAGGTAAGAGCAAGGAAGCAGATAACAGGTGTTCAATTGCTTGCTGGGGTCAAACCATCACACCTGGTGATTATTCAGTACCATTCAACTGATTGCCTGAGAGACCACCTGATTCTCACAAGGTTTTTCAGTTTCGAGACTCAGGGTCCCACATTAGGTATGCGTCACTGTAGCATTGATTCCAAATTGGTGAATTAAGTAAATAGCCAGATCAGTACATGAAAAACTGATCCTTCTAACTCTTTTAAGAATATCTACAATTGACTTTCCTAGAATGCATTTCTTAAGAAATTATATTTAAAGTATTGTTAGGAAAGAGGAAATATTGCTAAGTATTTCTTACAATTATGCTCTTCTTAGCATTCCAATCTGATGTTTAGAAGTATGTTCTTATAAGCATTCAGAGCTGATCAACTTATTAATAAGTTTGTAGCTAAGTGAAAAGAAAGTCCTAAAAGGTAATGCTAGGCATAAGACTTTTATGTGACTTATTTGTTGTTTTAACATATCCAAGAAGCCTGAGAAATAGAATCAGCGCAGTGGCACTGTAATAAAAGTTCAAAAATCGTTATATAGGTCACTTTAGTGACAGCATGTATTAATTTGAAATCCTGACTCAAGTTTTTAATATGGAAGAACAGATAAAACACAGTCCGTTTTTTACTCAAGATGCCTTTCCTATTGTTGGAAAACTCAACTTCAACACTGTGAACTTAGGTTTGGAAAGGGGGTACATTACATGTCATTCTGAGGGAAATCAGCTTTCAACAACAAAGGGGCCGAGACATAAGCTACTCAAAATTCTCAAATTTTATTTTGCGACCCTTAGAATTTCTCTCTTTGCATTCTTTTCAGTGCAATTTCCATGATTCTGCATCCATACAATTCCTGGTAGTTTAGACTGTTACACACTGTATTAGCTGTTTCTTTAATGAAATATAATGCCTTGAAAAACTTAAGGTCAGAAAAGAGTTATTAAAGTAGTATTAAAAGAAGGATTTCACACACTGTTTGCAAGGCAGAGCATTCATCTACCAGCCTTTTCCTCTCTCTACAGACTTTTTTTTTTAATCCTTCATAAAGATTATTTGATCAGAATTATATTAAAAAAGTGTAAGCATTTGTTCTAACGACACACTTGTAACCATCATTGGAAAATATATTAAAGCTGTTGTCAAACTGGCTAACTGATGTGAAAAAACCTTCTTCAGTCCAATGAGGGATGTGTTTCATCACAGTTTATTTTTATGATCAAGGCTGACAAAAGCATATAAAAATTAACAGGACTCTAAGGAGAAAGTAACAATGGGCTTGAAAAGATTGTACAAAAAAATGTATTTTGCATTTACAATAATATAGAAGTTTTAAAGCTTAAAGCTGGTAGGGTAATGATGATCAGCTACTTATAGGAACAGTGCATTTTAAAGTAGCATCAGTAAGAACATTCATATCATGCAATTAAAGTAAGATTAAAAATCATCAGTGCTGTGATGAAAACACGTAACATCAGAGGAGACAAAAACATCTAATAAGCAATATAATTAGAATTAGACTGGAAACCCGTCTAGGTTTACGTTTCCATTGGGTTGGGCTTTTTTTAAAGACAAAATGTGAAACTGTGTAGGGAAGAGAGTCTGGACATGAATTTTGTGTAACAAGTTGATGCGTCATACTGCTATACTAAAACTTATCAATGATCCATCTACTCCAAAATACCACCTCAGTGCTACATTCTGCAAACTGCAGACACAGGATGCAATATTGCAGAGAACAATTAAGGAAAAAAAAAATTCCTTTTCGTATCACCCATTTCATCATTTTTGCCCTGACACACAAATCTTTATATCCTCTTAACTTTTTAAATGTATGGGGTATAACTGGGAAATGTTTGAAAGGGGACAGTGTGTGAACACCATTAGCTAATACAAGTTAATATGTTGGAAGCTTGGATATACACAGCTGAAGTGTCATTTCTGAGTCACTAATGATATAAATGAGCAAGACCAATAAGTGATGGATCTATAGCCCCAACTTTACACATGGCCTTAAATTCTAAGGGATATTGAGGATTTTATATTTTTCTAGTTTTAACAGGTTAAAATCACATTAAGACCTTTCTGAGGTGCTTAACATTTTTGAAGAAAATATCTTCAGAAATAGTTTTAGCAAAAATTGTTTTCTCCTAGGAAAAAATTAAAGAGGGGTAAATTATTCTGTCAAGTGAAAAGAGAAAAATAATGTCAGAAGACTTTAAGTTATAGCATGCCAAAACAAATTTTATGATTTACTTGAAAGTAGATAAGCATGCAAAAATATCAGATGCATTGGAAAAGTAATGCTGCAATTAAAATACCCTGGAAATATAAGCGTTACACCCTAGTAAACTGTTTATAACTCTGACCCCCTTTTTTTTTATAAAGTTCAAACAACAAATCAATTCTTTGGTACATACCTATATATACATAAGACAAGTCCTTAAATACACAAATGAAAGCATTGACCAGTGTAAGATTTTAAAATCTAACCTTTACATCCCTAATGGGCTATTCAAATGCAAAGTTCTGCATGGTGACCAGGAGAATAAGAACAGAGAAAAGATGTCAGGATTCACCCCGATAGGTCTGGGGAAAACAAGAATATGTATCCTTGTTACAAAAGAAAAGAAATAATGCACGTAGTAGACTGGAGAAACTGGAAGCCTTAAAAGAATCACTCTCATAACAATGTCAAGATCAGTGTCCGCATACGCTGTTTGCCATATTATCACCTGTCTTTATTGGAAATTTTCTCAGTGTTGTGCTTATGAGCTGGTACATAGCAAGGTCTTTGCCAGATTGTCCTCTTTCTCTTCACTTCATTTAGGACTCACTCAGCCCCAGAAAGTACTAGGTAAATGTGCCATTAACCTGCGAGTAATGGCTGTTGATTAAAATCTGTTTTGTATGAGGGAACAGGGTAGAGAATGTTTTAGGTTGCAATTCATCTTCAGTAATATCAGTTTTTATATATGACCTTTTGTAACTAGGCTTCTGGGTCTGTCATCTACTTCCCTAACAAATTAGGCAGCTACCATTACAGTGCTTCTGAAAACAGTTCCTGCCACATATGAAACAAGTTTTTCCATGATATGGAGATAAAATCCCAGTAAATGGACTAAAATATCATTGACTTGAAAATGTGAACTTACATGTTTAAAAAAGAAATTATTCCTTTTTTTTTTTTTTTTCCCAACACAACAATCTGTAAGTTCACATGGACAGTATAATGGTTTTGAATTGTATTTCAAATTGAAGTTTGGGGCTTTTCAAACTGACTTTTCTGAGCTACTGTTTGTGGTAAACATTTAACAAATTATGTCACATCCCTGCAACACTAACGTAATATGAATGAAAGATATGGTAAAGGTGATCTTTACCCAGCCTTTATTCAAATTTATAATCAGAATAGGAATTTTAATGTTTAAAAATTAAAGATCTTATTTAAAAATTAAAACATTTAAAGTCTTTGTACTGATTATTTTTAAAAAGTACAGAAAAAAACCCAAAAGAAAACTAGTCAGCAATCTGGTTGGTTTTTTTTTTTTTGATTTTAAAGAGATTAGTATCACAAGTGATGTCGCTTTCAGCAAAGTGATTCTGACCAGCAACTGCCTGAGAAACATCCCTTGCAATTTGCATTATATTTAAAAGTTTGCGTTTCTTCACTGTAAACAGCACTTTTTTATACTTCAAACTTCTGGAAAGAGAAGTTAAAGAGAGCACCAAAAATGCTTCTGAATCTGCTGTGAAATGAGAACTCAAAATTATAGGCAAATCTGAAAAAAGTTGAGGGTAGTGCTCAAGGGTAAATAATGGTTCTGTGATGGAGTTTATATTTTGCAGACTTTAAAAATCAGTATTACAGGTAAATAACAGAAATTTAATAGTAATATGAGCCCATAATTATCAGTGAAGTATTCCTGCAAGGCTTTTCCTGAATTTGAACTTGTATCAGAACACAGTCCTTTTCCAGTTCATATTTGATCTGGAGGTAAAATAAGATGGGGTCAAATATTATCTGTAAAATCCCGCAGAGCTGAGAGAATTTAAATTTTCAGTGGTCTCCTCTGAATGAGATCTAATGGCACTTTTAGGGGGTAAATTACCTTAATAGAAACCTTTAATGCCATTTGAGATTCCCTAGATTATCCAATAGCCTCCTACTGACAGTCTAGAGGGAATATGGGCCATTCATAGCTTTTATGTCATGCTTGCCAACTTCTTGCAGATATCCTGGGTACCTCAGGGCTTCTCAGATGCCACTAAGTGTTTCTTCATCTGGGAGAATTAAGATGACTGTCCTGAGTTCAGCAGTAGCCGTAATTTTTCTCTTTCTTAGAAGCTGGTGCAGTGCTGTGTTTTTGACTTTTGGTCTGGGAACAGTGCTGATAATACCAATGTTTTTAGCTGCTGCTTAGAATGTTTAGACTGACCAAGGACTTTCTGAGCCTCATGCTCTGCCCTGGGAGGAGGGGAAGCCGGGATGAAGCAGGAACAGGACACCTGACCCAAGCTAGCCAAAGAGGTATTCCATACCACAGCACGTCATGCCCAGGATGTAAATTGGGTGTTACCTGGAAGGGCTAGGTCTCTGCTCGGTCAGCGGGGGGTGAGCGGTTGTCTTCTCATCCCTTGTTATTTCCCTTATCATTGTTATTATTGGTGGTAGCAGTAGTGATTTGTGTTATACCATAGTTACTGGAGTGTCCTTATCTCAATCCATGGGAGTTGCATTCTTTCCATTAATAATAAGAAACTGTAGCAATCTAAAAGGCTTTTGCCACTCTCTTTTCCTTTCAATTCAGACTTCATTAAATATTGTTATATTAAAAATATTGTTTAAGGATAAAGAAGAAACATACCTCCTGTATAAAGCCAGTAATTTACTGTGAATGTGGTGGCTGCTTTAAAAATCTAATCCAAGAAGCATTATTATTTCAGGTCAAATTATTACAGAAAATGAAATAATTTTTCTCTACAGGAAAAAAAAAATAAAAAGAAGCCTCAGTAACAGCAGCAATACAATTAAAACTGCTACAGACACATTTAGTTTATATTCTTTTCGTGATATTATCCCTCCTCCTGCTCCTCTGAGACCTTCTTTCCTACTAGTGGAGTAGATGCTACAGTCATCAGCAGTCGTTCCTCACTGGATGCAATGTAGCTCGTGTTCATGTCAAGGATTTCTTCTTCCTTCTGTGATAAACACAGTTATGATTTGTGTCAGAGTAGAATATGGAGTGGTAGATGTGGTCATTGTACCCTGTGTGGATC
>WYDI02012046.1:0-26067 GCA_009867235.2 Psittacus erithacus
GTGTCCCTGCCCATGGCAGGGGGGTTGGAACTAGATGATCTTAAGCTCCTTTCCAACCCTAACTATTCTATGATTCTAACAACAGGTGCATCCCTCATGGACAGGATTATATATACCTTCCTATTTCATTGTGAACATGGAACAACAAGTAGAGATACCTACTTGCAGAACGCAGTCAGCTGAATTGAGGAAAGAATCTGCTGAAGAAAGGGAACTGTGACTGGCTTTGCAGAGCAGGAGCCTGTAGAAATGGCCATTGAAAAAACAACTTAGTTGAACACACAATTGCTCTAGCAGCAGCAGTTTTTTGCAAAAGATCATTGAAGACCCACTAAATCATATAAACCTGCTTAAATTAGATTCTTCTAAGTCTGTGCTTTATTCTTGTTCAAAAGTGTTTGGATAATCAATGCAATATGTACAAACCTTATAGCAGAATTCACTCAGGGAAGGGTGGCAAAAACTTTTTTGAGGTCGAAATGAGGAATTGAGAAAAGATTTCTTTGAATTTCATGCAAATTGTTGCACTTAGAAAGGAGGAATAAGATGCACACATTTAAAATAGGTTCTAGCTGGTTATTTAGTTGGGTGGAAAAGATAAAAAGCTTATCACAGATCTCAAAATTGAATATAAATCAGTAGAGAGATCCTGTTGTAAAACCAGAAAATCTCGTTCTGGAATGAATTAAGATGACTGTTGAATGTAATACATAGGAAGCAATTTTTTTCTAGCTCTTCCAGGTTTGGGGCATCCTTGGCTGGAACAGAGCCCAGCAGCATGGTCTGGACAAGAGTGTGATTAGTTGGAGAGGGTAGTAAGAATGATAAGAGGTGTAGAAAAAGTGACTTAGAATGTAAAAGGAAGGTTGAAATAATTGTGTTTGCTTAGTCTAGCAGGTAGACGAATAAGGGACAGAAGGCAGCAAGAGTGAGTTTTTTCCATTAGGTAAAAGGCAGTTATGATGAGGGCAGTGAATGATTGTTCTCTGTGACCATAAGGTCTCAGACAGAGAGAAACCAGCTAAATTTTCATCAAAGACTTAGTGTAGATACTGGGGAAGTTTCTGAAAGACAAGGGAAACAAGGGCTAGTGAAGCAGTATGATAAGTTTGTTTTGGGATTTTTTTGTGTGCGTGTTTTTTTTTTTTTTTTCCTTCTTTTTAGGAGGCAAGAGTTTTTTTCTTAGAGTTTGTCTAGGTGTTTTTATCCTGTCTGTATGCAGGTAGAACTAGCTGATACCTTCAGCTCTGTGATTTCTAAGACTCTGTGCTTAAATAACTGAGAAATTCACCAACTACAACAGAAATTTTCTATTCAACCAGAAAGCAGAGAGGCTATTAATCAGGATGTTCTATGGAGAACTCCTCCAGTGATTAATGAATTCTTGGTAAAGATGAATGAAAATAACCTGCCAATGTGAATGACATTGATTATGAGAAAGATACTGACTGGCATCAGAAGAAGAATAATGCTGTGCTGAAAGGGACCCAAGCATAACAAAACACTGTCTGCAGTTTCTGAGAAACACAAGTTGGCTGGGCTGTGGCTGAAGCAGATGGGAAAAAAGAAAAAGAGAGTCCAGAGCAGTGCTTCTTGCCTGCAGTCTACAGCGCATATAAATGCACTCCTGGTGCATTTATATAAAAGGATCAAAAAGGTGCAGTACTGTCTGAGGATGCACTGTGTGAAAGTGGAAGAGGGAAAATATTACTTCTACCCCATCTCTACAGCAAAGGTGGAGTGCAACATCCCCCTAACAGCATAAAGAAAACTCAGGTTCAAACAGACTGTGAAAAAGGAGTTTGGGAGGGAGTTTGGGGTTTGGGGAATGGGGAGGAAGAATGTTAACTTTCTGCCAAAACAGATCTAGGTCTGACTTAAGAAAACAAATCCCCCACAACACTAAGTTCCTATTGCTTATTGTGAATAATTTTGAAAGAATTTTGTACTCCCTAACTTTAGGCTTGAACTTTGCCCAAATCCTTCTCAAAAAGTGGAGTGTGAAGAACAACCAAGATGTCTTAATTTCCAAACACCATTTCTCTTCTCACTGGGAAAACTCAGAATTCTATCAGAACCATGAGAAAAAAAAAGTTCTTTAGTTGGGGTTTCTTTTGGTGCAAATACCATTTTCTCGTGGGTTTCTACAACTGCAACCACTATGATATATGTTCTGACTCGGATTTCTGGACAGTGCTACATTATAAATGATAACATATACAGCTGCACTCAGCAGGAGAAAAATTAAACCAGAAAGATTAAAACAGGAAAAGAGCCCATTTTTAACAGAAGCAAAAATGAACAGAATTTCTGAAAAATGGCAAAGCTAAACAGATCAGAAATCACAAGAAGGAAGTCAAGGAACCGCCACCACTTGCTGCACTACTCTGTGTTAGTGTTTCTGCTTCTTTTTTAGAGTGCATTGGAAAGGAAAATGTGATAGAACAGGGATTACTTACATGGAAAATGCAATAAAGTGTGGTCAAACAAATTGTATTGTGGGCTCATTGGGATCTCAGCACTCAGGGGTGAAACCTAAGAAATGGGAAGAATATTACTATTGTGTCAATAAATGTAATTAAGACTGAGATGATAGCTTTGTTAGAATCTATATTTCCTGCTTGCTAATGTCTTCCTCAGAAACTTACCTTTCTAGGTGATGCATCTCATATTAGTTCTTTTCTTGTTAATTCTGTAGTACATTTCCATTAGATACAAATGGGAAAAAAAGCAACTATATTGCAAACAGCACAGTTCCTAGCATTAAGAATGGGTTAATTGAAAGAAAAATGTGTTAGGCCTGCTATGTCCCAGTTATTCTAAATTCCAATTGAATTTTCAGAAAGCCTTTAAATTACCTTTGTAGAAGGGAAATGTCTGCTTGCTTGCTTGTTTGATTTTGTTACAGGCCTATTTATGCTTTGTTATTCTGTGCTAACTAGAAATTTTTCTTGTGTATAACAGTGACTTTGGTGTATGAAGTGCAGTCTTTCTCAGAAGTGTGTGGATAGCTAGCTGCCCAGGAGGTGCCGTGGGTCCTGTGGGCCTGCTGGTGAGAGATTTGTCTACCGATGCTCAGGGTCAGCGAAGAGCAGCCCCTCCCTACTGCTGATCCTGGGGACCAGCTCCTGGGCAGTGCAGTGGGCAGGGGGGAGGCTGCAACCCTGTCCCCATGGCTGTGTCCAGCCATCCTAAGGCTCTCTGAACCTTGTTCCCTTCACCAGGCCTCAGCCTGTACCACTCATGCATGGGCTGATAACCCTATCCTGGCTGGGGGACCTTGTAGGTGCTTCTGAGGATTGTATTTAAGGGTACTCCCTCAATACACCCAAACTTCTTATCAAGCAGGACTTGGGCACATACCAGTCATCCCACTCATCCTCACTGGTGCAAAAGAGAACCTGCACACTTGGCTTACATGGAAGTTGCAGTGATTATTGGTGACTTCTGTGAGCCATGGTCCTGTGGTAAGCATGAGACTTTGGCAAATGAGAATGTGTCCTTGCACTGGGGAATATATGTTTGCAAAATGTTGAACTCATCCCAGTAAGAGACTAGGTGGGAGTTCTGATGCATAGGAAGAACTTCACAAACCCTGCAAGGCTTGCCTTAGGTAGCTTACAGGAATTGAAGTGCATTGCCTCTATTCTCCATAATTCAGGAGTAATTTCTCTGTTAACAATGCATATTACAGGCACTGAGGAACAGCTGTCAGAGAAGACAAATGGGCACCAAAAGTGTTCAGAACTGTGATGCAATATACACAACCGTAAGGAATTGTTGTGTAGGGTCTAGCTGTCTTCAAAGGATGATTTGTATTGCAGTGGCTTGGAGAAAAACTGAGTATGATGAATGTAAATGCATAACTTAAACCTAGTTAATTTCTTAATTCATTACAATACTTCTTTCCTATAAGCAGCTTGAAAAATTATTGATTAAAAAAATAAACAAAACCTAAGTTGATTTCTGGCTGGCAACTATTCCAGCCCTAAATCAAATGTTGAATCTGAGGCAGCAGTGTGCTTATCAGCCTCAGGTCATGTCCTTAATGCTCAATGAAAGGGAAACCTGTTTCTCATTCAGTGATTGCTCAGCTATAATAAACTGCTAGCATTTTTTAATTTGATACTTTACATACTCATTAAACTCTGGTATCATATAACAGGGCAGAAGGTTTGACTTTTTCCTCAGGAGCAATTTTCTCCTGAAGTCTGAACATTTCATTGCTGTACTGTAATTTAAGGGGTTATGGAGACTTGGTGGAATAAATTACTCTGTTTATGAAAATAGCCAAAACCAAAGACAAACTTTAAAAAAGCTTTAGTGCATATGCTGTTCAATGACCTCAAATCGCGTGCAGGGGGCAAGATGTGAACAGGTAACTTTATAATTAAGCTATCACAGTCTGTCTGTCTCCACAGGAGGTGAAAAGAAAGCTACAGGACAACTATCTTAAAAAGTAATCTATTACACTTATTTTCCCATATATACAAGGAAAAAAAAAAAAAAATCCCTCCAGGCCAGCCACACAGCCATGTTGTATTTATTAATACAGTTCGAGAATGTAGAGAAACTACTGACCAAACTGTTTCGCATAACTGAATGACTAATCCAGTATCAGAAAATATGCAGTTTGGCATCAAGGCTTAAGCTTTCAGGTTTCCCTCAGATTGTATTTCTACATGAGTCAGAAGAGGTGGGATTGGCATGAAAGCTGTGTTAAATCATCCATTAAAAAGGGAAAATAATAAAGAATTCAAGTTAATAATTAGAAAGAACTTTAAAATTAATTAAACAGAGCAACAGGACATAGGAGGCTATACTATAGTGAACCAGGAATGCATGTTGTGAAGCATAATGCTATAGGTCGAAATACATTCAGTCACCCGAGTTACCTACCTATTAATAGACCAGTTAAACATGGTTAGATATATCTTACTGCTCATATAAAACAGTAATTGCACATAAAACAATATTTAACCTCAAAAGCCATTAGGATTTGTTAATGACTTGTACATACTCATCCATGGTGACAAGCAGTTTGTGGTTAGGAATATAGCAGGGATATACCACCAAAAATGATTTGTTTGCCCATCTTCATCTCCTTTTTACTTCAGCTTCATAGCAGCCCCTTAATAAGTTCTACCTGAGATGATGATATCTGTCTATTCTCCGCTATTTTGTGGATTGTTTTTGCAGGCTGATGCCTCTTCTTTGAATACTCTGGCTCTCTCCGTATTGATACACTGTTGAAGACTTAAGTCTAAAGACTATTGTCATCCACTTTACATACGTTGTATTTACTTTTTTTCATCAGAAGTGAGCCAACAGATTCTTTGTACAGGAAAGCACAGTCAAGATGATGGTTATCATGGTAGGAAAAAAAATAAATCAAATTTGTCATCCATTCCAAAACAGTGTGGAGGCAACTACCCCCATTTGCTGCTACAAACCAATGGCTGAGCTTGAGCACTGCTATCACAGGCAGTGTGCATTTGGCTTTTTAGATAGAGAGGTTGATTGTTAGTAAGAGTTAGGTAAAGTGTCCCTGTAAAAAGGCAAAACACTAAAACTACAGAAAAGTAGATGCTGCCTCATGGCTTCAAAAATAAGCGAGCACTCTCTAGACATGTCTGTCTTTCTTCACAGAATGTGCACGAACCTTAGAATAATCACAGACTGACATTATCTCTTGAGAGTAAGACAGAAAGAAAACCCAGAATTAGGGGGAAGGAAACTAGAGAAGATAAATTATAGAAAACATAGACATCTCAGCAGATGCTGATAAAAAACAGGGACAACAGAAGGAAACAGAGAATTGTGGAGACCGTAAGAAAACAAAAGCCAAAAGGCTGTGTGATGACAAAACACCAGAGCAAAGAGACAGAAAGAAACATCGTGGAAATCAGATTTTTTTTTTTTTTTTAAATATTTTTTTCCTGATTGCAAGTTTTGCTGCAGAGCTGTGTTTGAGATTCAGGCTGAGGATGTCCTTCTGTTTGTGAAGGGTGGAATAGTGACACATGCAGATTAGAATTTCACTGTAAGAGCAGATTTATGATCTCCCTAGTCTAGAACCAGCTCCAACTGTAGATATCTGTTGATACAAAAGTGCAAGAATCATCTAGTAGCCAAACCTTGTATAAACTGCTCCCACAGAAGTCCTATATATTTCCTAAAAATTAGGTATTGTTTCAGGACTGAAGCTCATCTTGCTTTATTCCACACATAAGCTCCAAATATTCATGTTGTGCTAATCCTTCCTTGAATCTTTCTTTAAGTTCTTTACATCAAAGAACACCAAGTTGTAGCATGCTTTACTGGGACCTCTACTAATTTCTATTCTGGAAAGGTCTATTTCAGCTGGGAGAAGAGAAAGATTTCTGGCAACTACACTCATAATCTTTTGATACTTAAGTTGATGCCCAATGCTAGCTGTGGTGATTTTGGAAATAATTTACTGGTTTTTATATGTATGCATCTACATTTGCCTTTAACTAACTCAGATGAGGAAGACCTTTTGTCATGGTTTAAGGCCTGCCACGCAGCCCACTCACTGTCCCCCCCCCTTCCTCCCTCGGCTCCCGGAGGGATGGGGAAGAGAATCGAAAGAATACAACTCCCACAGGTTGAGATAAGAACAGTCTATTAACTCAGGTATAACACAAATCACTGCTGCTACCACCAATAATAATAATGATAAAGGAAATAACAAGAGAAGAGAATACAGCTCACCACCGACCAATACGCAGCCCCACCCCAGCAGAATCTCCATCTCTACCGAGTAACTCCCCGTTACATCCTGGGCGTGATGTGCTGTGGTGTGGAATACCTGTTTGGTTAGTTTGGGTCAGGTGTCCTGTTTGTGCTTCCTCCCGGCTTCCCCTCCTCCCTGGCAGAGCATGAGGCTCAGAAAGTCCTTGATCAGTGTAAACATTCTAAGCAGTAGCTACAAACATCGGTGTTATCAGCGCTGTTCCCAGACCAAAAGTCAAAACCACAGCACTGCACCAGCTACTAAGAAGGAGAAAAATGACTGCTGCTGCTGAACCCAGGACACCTTTGTAGCAAGTTTTCTACTGTAACCACTTTGGTTTGCAAAGTGGAGTGATTTAGGAGTGCATAAACTGAACTACTTTTGGATTAAATTAATCAAAATTGTTCCAACTGTGAAGTGGTAATCAGTAAAAGGCAGAAGACTGGAGTTAACCTGAAGTAAACCTTCATAACAAATCTACATAACAAAATGTCTATATTATGGACATCAGGTTTCAGCAGCAGCTGTTTCACTCAATACAGTCCTGTTGCCTAATAGAGACTGGTAGTGTAGCTGTAAACATCTTTAATCAGTTATCCAGGAATAAAGTTTTGCAGTGGAAACTCTTTCCTGGATATGGTTTTGTTTTATTCACTCTTCTACTGTACGTCCTGTTCTTAAGAAGCTGCATGAAATAAATCAGTAAGTATAGGAGAAGTAAATTAGGCACAATTGTGTGCTCTTTGTGAATTTGTGGGGAACTAAACTTTTTGGTGGAAGGAGGTGATGAAATTCAATAAATGATTGAGAGAGGGAGCATTGATAAGTAGAGATGTGGAAAGACTGAATCTCCTTAGCGAGGATGAAAGGACAGTTCAGTAAATGGGAACAACGAGGACCCATTTGGAGGGCAGATAGAAAAAGAAATATTTAAGATGATGTAGTTGTTTTCAGATTGTCAGTTCACCTCTGATGCACCGAAGTAGTGATATGAAACTAAAAGAGAATAGAGTGGGAAAAATTTTTTATTGAAGCACACACAGGGTTTTATCATAAAAGTGCATTTGTGATTGTTAATTTCTGTATAAAAGGATTTTGTAAAACAATGGTATCTGTCCTTTTTTTATGGGCCTAAAGTAACTAATGTTTTGACAAAAACCCTGGACTTTTCCTACTCATTTCAGGTATGGCCAGACCTATTGTGCATGCATGGCATAGTACTAGGATAATACACTCTAGTATTATTTAAATATGCAAAGTCCCATTGACATAATAGTCAGGGGAGAGTATAGTTTAATGTATCTGTAATCCACATATTAAAGCTCTCTAAGTATGATTTGACATGACAGTTCATAATGCCTCTAAGCTTTAACTTTCTATTGTGTCTGTGACACACACTCCACAAATTACCATATAGACTGTCTCATAAAATTCCATTTATGATCCATATTCTTGGTTACATTTATTATATTAGTATATGTGTGTATCTATGCATATATACATGTATATTTCTACAGCTTTTATAAATCTACCAACACAAGATGGAAATTCAGAGATAATTCCTTCTTCCTGTCTTTAGTTCCCCCTGCTGTGCCTATGGGTTGAAGTTAAGTAACCTCGAAGGGCTATGGAATATGTCTGTGTCTTCAGCGGGGGAGGAAAAAAGGAGGAGTGGATGGGAGCACTAATATTTGAACTGCAGGCTGCCAGCTCCACTGATATGTCACAAATGCCCAGTGATCCATTGCATGCCATAGTCATCCTCCTGCATTCTCATCAAACACTCACTAATATGGTAAGTTCCTGTTCAAGAGCCCACAGTTACAGAGAGGATCCTGGAGCATTTGATAGCTGCTCCTCTGCCAATGATTGTGGATATCAGTGTCATGGAGTTAATGGAGCTGGGACTAGTGCTAGCTGTGTTGTCCCTTCCAAAGTCCCCTTGCTTTTCTGAAAAGGGGAGATGGCAGCTGCTCTGAAGGGGAAGCTGCACATTTCTTCTAAGAACCTAAGGGCAGCTGAAATGGATGGTGGCACTATGATGGACTTATGTGACTACACTGATAATTAGCTTTCAGACAAAGATGCATAATTCAGCCTACCTGGTGTCATCTGTGGGTGCTAGAACCCGTCTTCCTGTGCAGTCGAGCAAGACACTTAATGGTGTGTGCTTTGGGTGTTTAACTAGGCATGTGATGATTTTTCATCAGCGACTGTGTTAGCAAAGAAGCTATATCTGCCCTAGGTAAAAGGCAGCTCCAAAACCTAATCAGTTTCTAATCCTAATGTTTGTATCGTCAAGGTATTGTTCTTGGATCTAGAAATGAGATTTCTTAATGGGGGGAAGGTGTGTATCATGGCAGTAGCATGTGTGGAGGAAGAGGGACCCTAAGTAACAAAACCCCTTTTGAATTATATTGAAAATAATCTGATAATCAGAGTTTATAATATATATAGATACATACACATAAATACTTCTGAGTCTTGGGAGGCTTAGAATAATTTGAGTGCCTTCATTAGATTAGAGATCTCATAGCTTTATGAGGATGCAGCTCTTGTCACTACTTCAGGGTAGGGAGAGAGAAGACTCAGGAAAATGCTATTTTAATAACCTTTGCAGATCATGCATTTACATCTCTGAGCCCTTCTCCGTTCACACTGCCATCCCATCATTAGCTCAATCTAATGCTCCTAATTTAATATGCTTTGTCTTTTCCATAAAGAATGAGAGTGCCTGTCCATACGATTAGATCACTATAAAGAAAGGTCTGTCGTTCTTTCTGCCCAGCATATCATGTGGAGAAATATGATAATCTTCATTATGCATCATTCCTTTCTCCAAGCCTGATCGGGTTCCATAAATAAGAAATGTTCAAATTGCCAATATTCATTTGCATAGCTTGCCTGTTTGCCTGCTGCTTTTCCACTGGGACCAGTCCCAGTCAGTTTCTAAACCTTTCAGTGGCCACTTATATTAGTCTATTTTTTCCACTCTTGTACTCATGAACTGATATTTTTATGGTATCTTTTAAACATTTATCTCCCTGTCTGTTCACTGCTGCCCAGGCAACATGTTTCCTGAGTCTTGTCTATGGAAAAATGCACACCAGAGACTCTTCCTTTCAACAGCTTCTAATTAGGCTGCTGAGGTTGAGGTCTAAGGAAAGCAATTTTAAGGGTAACTTCCTTGAGCTGGCTCCAGTGCTTCCTGCTTACCAGAGCTTACTACTTAAGAAGCTTATCAGCTAACTTCCTGCTGGTGAGACACTTGCCAATCATCTGACATTACTCTTTCACTGTGTCAATGAGCTGGACTGCTGTTTTGAGAATAATGAAAATTAGAAAGAGGAACTGACCTTGTACAAAGGAGCGCTGTGGCTTGCATGTGCAACACATGCTGTTGAGAGTAACGATTCCATTTCTGGGGCACGCACAGTATCACTAGGTGAAAATATTCCTGCTTCTGCATGAAACACATGCAAAGCTGGACTTTATACACCCAGTCTCTTCTGGTTCTTGACGCTGATTGCCTTGAAATTTTAAAAGGATTTTCCACTTTCCCCATAATGAAGGAATGGTTCCCTTGTGTTGTTTTCCTTCCCCTCACTTGCCTGACAGACAATGTTATTTTAAAGACAGTTTATATGGTATGTTGTCCTTAATTCTGCTTTTTCACAAAAGGACAGCTCAGTCAGCGCAAACAGCCTTAAACTTGGACAGGTTTGCAGCATGCAGCGTTAAAGCTTCTTTAGCAAGCTTTGGATTGCATGCTAGCCCACTTGACCCATTTGTGAAATTAGAAACTCTCCCTCTTTTTACTGCAACTTGGATAAAAAAGTAATTTTTTTTTGTTTTCTATTTTGTTTAAGAAAAACACCCAAACATAGAAAGCAAGATTTTATTTTGGTTTCTTTTTTAGTTTTTCTAGTCCCTCCCAAACCTGTCCCTCATTATTAAACAATAGGACATAGTTATGTCATAATTGCTGGTGAATCGGGTGTATTTGACCCATTAGTCAATTAAGAAATTGTGGGGAAAAAATAAATATATATATTTGAACCTATATTTGATATAAAATAAAAATAGTAACCTATCCAGACCAAAAACTTATAATATCAGTGTGAAAAAACCCAAATCAAAGAGATGAGAAATTATGGCTTCATGACGTTCTCTCACTACAGAGTTGTCTCTGAAAGAATGCTGTTATTCTTAAAATCTCTGAAGAATTCCATAAGTTTTCTATAAAATATTTAACCTTTTATTTTTATATTGTTCATTTGAAACTACAGAATTTGTTGAAGAATTAGACAGTATCAGCTATCTTGTAGTTGTACAGCAGTGATGTACATCTGCTAGATTTAAATAGCTACTATAAACAAATAGAGGATGTTTACCATTGAATCAGTTTCTCTGTGCATTTTCTATGAGGAAATATTTTAAATAGTTAGATTCTTGCTACAAGCATTAACTGATTTTATGGAGTTCTCTGTGCTCAGGATGACTTCAATCAAGAGATGAAAATTTCTTCTCTGTGACAAGTGCATTCTAAATACTCAGGCACTTAGAAAAAGAGATGGATAGGACATACCTCTTTATCCTTTGTGTCAGACTTTGAGACAGAGAAGGAGTCTCTTCTGATTCTTTTTCATCCCATATGTTAGGCCATGACACAACTCATTTCTGACCGTGCTGCCTTATGTTTTATTGGCTGCTTGCCCATTTCTGGGGGCAATTTCACAACATGTGTCTTGAGCTATATTTGATATACTCCTCTGAGGTTGATTTTGTCCCTTGGTGCCAATGTCTAATATAATTGCCTGTATGCAGGCTGCTTGCAGACAGACTTCTGCTGGATACATTTTGACACTCTCCATGTGGTCCTCACAGTTTGCCAAAGCGCTTGCTGAATTGCAACCTGTTTTCTTGTCATCAACAAGTGCCTTCCATGATGTCTTTTTTAACTCTGCTGTCTAGGCATCATTTTGGTAGACACCTGTCTTTTTTGGGGTTCTTCTCTGCAGAAAGGGAGTTAATAGCTAAGGGTAATAAAAGCAATCACTGAGTTTGTTGAATCTTTATTATTACTGACTCAATTAAAAATTTAAAGAAAGAGTAGCTTAATAACATTGATTAGATCCATAAAAGGATTCAAGGCACAGCAGCTTTCCGTCTTTTATACAATCAAGTTATTCACCCAGAGAGAATAGAGTTGGCTTCATTTCCCACTTTGGTATGTCTAGCTCCACAATATCCTTTAACTGAATCAACAAGTTATCCTAGGCAATGGCACTTTTCAACCTTTTTTATTGAAACTGTGACAATGTGCCACAAAAAGCTGAAGAATAATGTATCAAAAGTGATCACGAGGAAAGCATCACTCTAGCTTAGTGATTCAGGCATACTTCTGTATGAAAAATTGCTTTGTTCAAGACTATTCAAACAGCTGTTTATGTATTTTTCCTTCAGTGGTCCTTGGATAAATGCATTAACACCGTAGAGTAACAGAGAAGTCACTGCACAGTCAGTACCTCCAAGTCACGCAAGAGCAGAGCTGGGTTTTTTTTCAGGGTCTTGGTACTTGGAATTAAACTTCTGAATTCCAAGTTCCACTTTACCACACAAGAATTTGTGATCAAGTCTTGTGGGTGTTACTTTATCTACTCAACAAGAAATACTTAACTCTTGCTTAATGATGTGGTCAACATTAGCAGGCATTGCTGATCTCAAATGGGTTTGCAAGTACTCTGGGACTTTGATAATCAGATTCTGGTACTCAGTGCTGTAGATCTGTTATTTCCAAATGGAAGACATTAAAGATACTGTACTGTGGGCAGTGAAGGTGATAAGATCTGCATGAAAACCAGTTTGGGAATGAGCTCTGAGGCCATAATACTTAACAAGCCCTGGGGCGATAAGTTGTACTGTTGAAGGATGGGAAAAGTAAAAAAAAAAGGCCTTGGGGGGATGGGCCAGGATGTTGTTGTGGCGGGAGTCTCGGAGGCAGATGATGCAGCGGTTGCGAGAGGGTCTAAGATGGTGGGGTGAAGCTGTTGCTGTCTGGACAACATGTGCTCAGCATTGTGATTGGACTGTTTACCTGGAGATTCTTAGAGGGGCCGATGAGATTGAACGTGGCATGTTTGCGCAGGTTGGGAAAGTATTGAACAACGGGATAAAAAGGGCTTGATTGTAATAAAGTTGGATTTGAGTCTCCTCATCAACTTGAGTCCGTGTTGTGATATGCCACAAATGGCGCCCACAGCACGGGGCTCAAAAAGCGACTAGTTGTCCATCTGGTGTCGTGGCTCAGCCAAACTACATGCTGAAAGGAAGCAAGGGTGTACGCTGAAAGGAAGCAAGTTCGAATTGTGCGGGTTGCCTCTCACAGGACAGGGGTAAGCAGCTGAGAACTATGGGGCCATGTCGTGAAACACCACACTGTACAAACTTTCAGAATGAATAAAGTCAGCTGAACTGATTTTGGTTTTAATTATTTTTTTAGTTTTTAATACTCAACCACCTACTTCTGGAAAGGTGCAACTTTTGCGCAGATATTCCAGTAATACATCTGCACTAGTTGCCATCTTGGTTCTACTCAAAAGTTTTGAGACAGGATGAATCAGCTGAGCCTAACACTGTTAGTGCAATCAAATTACATGAATATAAGAATTCAATGCCTCTTGCAGTCACTCTGTATGGGCAAACTTTAAGGTGTTTGAACACGTATTTAAAGATTCAGTCTGTTGCTGGTGTTTTTTGTCTTTTTAAGCAGTATGCAGGGAGGAAATCCTGTCAGATCATGAGCTTCTAGAAATAGAGAACAAAAAGATGGCACATAATCCCACTATATTTCATTATTATTGTTTCCTGTCCTTGGACTGAAAATATCAAGAAGTATAGACAGAGCAACTACAAAGGAAGAGTTAGATGAAGCAATTTTTTTTATTACAAAACAGCTTTGAATTCCTTTGGTATATGTTCAGCTAGGTTGTTACACTGTCTACCTAGTTTTCTATCTTCATATGTAAACATGTTTATATTTGGAAGGGGGTTATTTTTTCTAGGCAGAATTGTCTAAGTACCTAGCTGAAATGTGCATTTATTTATGGCTAAAGAGAAATGCTAAATTAAGTTACTCAGATTAATCTTGTATAATTAAAATAACCCCTTCTTCAGAAATGCCTTTGTATTTTCCTAACCCAGTTGTGCTCATTTTGATTGATAAAAAGCCAGCGATGTCCTTCCCTCCTCTTTCTTACATCTGTACTTCAAACAAAAGAAAAAATTCTTGCATGAAAGCAAAACAGTTCTGATGTATTTTAAAAGACAATAAAAAGGAGTCAAACTTTCATCTTACTATTATGACAGAAACACTGATTAACTCATTAGTGATGGATGCAGTGCAGTAAGGGTTAGATTCTCACCTGCTGTGCTTCGTTAAGTCTCTAGGACAGTACATCCACATCTCATGTCTGTGTGGCCAGCCAAGCATGAACCAGTTGCCAGGCACAAGCATGCGCTGCGCATGCCCAAAGTGCTAAGTGCTGGAGGGCCTTGCGTTCTGTTCTAAATTGTGCACTCTATATGATGTCCGCCAAAGCAACTTCAGCCTTGGTTCCACCAAATTTGCACCAAAACCAAGCCTTCCAGTGCATTAAACCATTAACATTTTGTTCAAACATAAAATACTCTCTTTTTATTCTCTGGATGGATATAGCTATAATACTTCACATGGATGAAACAAGAATCATGATAGGTCCTCCAATCTTCCTCCCTTTTTATCTCCTTTTGAAAGTTCCCCACTAGAAGGAAGTACTTCCTGCAGATAGAGGTGCAAATATGGGTCTTCTCTTGGTACTGTGAACAGGGATTAGAGTGAAAAGAACACTGATAAGTCTATATTTAATGCTTTGTTCACATCAAGAAAACTGCTTTCTTTGATAATGATGTTATCAAATACAGTTATTTATTTCATGATATGGAGCATACCGCCTGGGGGATCATGAATAATTCATTGGCTGAGATTGAAGATATTTTTATTCTTGGGCCTTGTATTGGAAGGACGAAAATGATATTCAATTCTTTAAAGAACTTAAGAAATTCTGAACAATCAACAATTAAGTGAATTAAAGCAAGATTATAGGGGCTTTTTCCTAGATAAATGGGGGTGAAAGGAAAACAAAGGGACATAAAATATTTATGTTATATGTGCTTTTGTGTAAATATAATACACTGAAGGTCACTCTTTCCCTTTCCTTTCTGCAGTTGGATGAAGACAATAAATGGACTGTGCATGCTGATGCTGACCCACAAGTTGACAGCCTGCAGAGTTAAGCCAGCAACAATGAAGGTAAAACTTGTAGTTGAATGGCACAAGCTAATTTTCCCCAGAGGCAAAAGGAACTGTCTTCCCTATGACTACATACAGAGGTGATGTTGCTAGGACAAGATGCAAAGTCAAAAAGCTTTTCTCCTTAAGTTGTAAGCTCCTTCTCTGTTTTATTAATCTGCAAATGTCTCATACATTTATAGTGCTGTATAAGTAATAATGTAGGGGACATTAAGTAGATCTTAATAGAAGCTTTCCATTAGCCCTTTCAAGCATGCAAGCATACATGGAGAGTACATTCCTTAAATGATCAGATTTCATGATTTGGAAATTTACTTTAAAGTGGCAGTTTCCAGAAGTTGTATAATACACATATGGGGTTTTTTAAACTTTAGGGAAGATGAGAGTGGATCAGCAACATGCAGTTTCTGACATAATTGTGAAATACTAATTCTGGTAAACGCACTCTGTTGTTCTACTTGACAGTTAGAGCTTTCTATTGCATACGTATTGCATTTGACATTTCAGCACCTTACGTTTTAAGTTTTAAGAGTATGGATCTGAGACATCTGCACCAGTGCAAAAATCAGTTTTAAATTTTAAAAGGTGAAATTATTACAAAGTTATTAAACAGATCATTTAGCACTGAACATTCATAGAAATAAAATAAACTCAGAGAGCTATTTAGACCAAACTGGTGGAGATTGTTTGTACTAGAGAGTCTCAAGTACAAGACATGGCGTAGCTTTTGCTGCTTGAAAATTAACCCATAATGTCATCCTAGATGTTTTCTGCATTATCTACTGCAATAGTATAACTGCCTTTACTGAATAATATTTTCTTCATTTTTTAATATTTTTTCTTTTTAATTCTCAGCAGTAGAAAGAATGTGTGGAAAAAACCACAGAGTTTTATGATTTCTGAAACTGCTAGAGGCAAAGCATTCACTAAAGGAGAAATTTCTGGCTGGAAGAGAATAAATGTATGTAAGTAAAAAGTACTTTAATATGTACAAGATATAATCATAGGATTTTATGTTTTGGTTTTTTTTTTTGCCAAAATACCTTTGCTATACTTTCAATAGTAGAGTTATTAAATGTTTCACCTCAGGTTTCAGTTATTTGGATAAAATATTTCCTGTATTATTTTAAGGAAAACAAGAGGAAATTCCCCAAATTCCCAAAATCTTCTATCAGGAAGCTGAATATGAAAGAAGTTGAGTTTTTAACACAGGAGGAAAAAACACACATCTAAAATAGTTCATTATTCTGCAACTTTGCTTTGTTCTTAATGGCTGTGTCTTAGTTGTCATATGCATGGCTGCTTTAGTGCTCTTCAGAGACTGAATGTATCAGCTGTCCAAATCGACATCTGGGTTATAATTCTCACCGTGCTCACATACCTGCACTGCTTTTCTTTGTTCCAGGTTCTTTTCCATCTTGGAGATAGTTGCTTTCAGCTTACCCTATTTGCTCAGAAGTGCTCCTGCATCTTCGAGGCAGCCTTAGCTTCTGGGGTATCTTTTGAAAAAATGATTCATTTAACCTCTGCAATGAAGTTTTTTCAAAATGCTGTCCAGGCAATCTACATTTGAGCTTTTTGCTTTACGAGGCGGTAGAACTCTGCACAGGGCTGAACTAGATTTTGGATGAACACTTCTTCATAATTTACAGAGTGAAGCCGAGTTCAAAGAAAACTATAGGATAGTGTTCTAGCCTAAGTTCTGACTAGAAAAGAAAAAACATTTTCCGCTCCCTAAGAAAGTCATCTTTACAGGCCCTGGAGCACTTAGGTAGAATCCGATGACAGCTGCTTTCTCACATATTATGCAACACATTTCTTTAACAGAAGGTCATGTTAAACAATCCTCAGGCCCACCTTCTGGGAGCACAATAATACTCACTTTTATAGATGCCCTACATTGGTGTGTCTTAAAAGAATATTGCTTATAGGGTAGATTCTTTGCTTCCACGATTTTGCGTTTGGTCATTATCATCATGTTAGTATTAACGTTATAAGCATAGAGCTGTTTTTGTAATACCTCCACCATGAGGAGTTATCCTTTATCTTGGTACCTGACACCCTCCCTAGTAGTTTATACATTGTGCCATTGCCTATCTCCATTCTTTTCACTCGCATTCAATTTTACTTTCTCATGTGTTCTGTGGAGAGCATTGTCGCCTAAAGAATTTCCTACAACACAGGGAAAGAAAAGAAAAATTATATACCGCCATTGATAGTTATAGCTGTAATGAGTATTTCAGTGCTATTTATCTGCTTCATTATTTGTACCTTTTCATTGTCTGCTGCCACTCACTTTAAAAAATGTTAATTTATCATGTGCTTTTATTCGTGTATGCAGGTTCCAACTTGAAGGGGTGCCTGCTGCTTTCCAGAGGTGACTTTGATGAAGAAAGATATAGGTATTTAGTGTAATAAAAGGTACCTGAAGGAATATCTCTGGGTTGTTGGTTTTAGGGTTTTTTGTTGTTTTTTTTTTTTAATTAATACTGCTAAGCCTCAATTTTTGCTGTCTCATCTTTGATTGGATGAGCTTAGGAGCTTGCCTATGAAGCCGCAGGGAGAAGTGCTTCAGAAAGGGGGTTAACAGGGTCTTCAAGTTAAAGGGTCTTCAAGACGCCTGAAAGTCATCTATAAGAGACTTGATTCAACCACAGGTTAAAGGTTGTGTCTTACATTCCATGCCTTTTCAGCTGCTTATCCCAGGAGGCCTAAGGATTTAGGGCCTAAGGCCATTTGTCAGAGATTTCAAGCCTCAAACACTCTCCTAAACCTCTAATTTGAAGATAGAGCTCTCACTCTTTAAAAATAGTTGCGGTGCCCCCCCCCCCCTTTTCTTTTTTTCTAAATGAATGTTTGGAAAAGTGCAGATTTGATGGCACGTCGCCTCCTCCCCCCTCCCCCAGCAATCCTCCCTTACTTAGCGCTCACAAATACCATTTTCCAAAGGGATGCCCTAACCACAAAAGTGGTTAGCAAAATTAAGTTATTTAAAGCACCTCTTTGTAGCTTTCTAGAAAACAATACACTGTTCATCAGTGTATTAGAAAGAAGATGGACAACTCTCTAGCTTGGGTACTGTGGGCTTCTCTGAAAGGGCAAGTGACCATGACGGTTTCTGCTTCTAGGGCTCTGTAGAAGTGTCCCTGGGGAGGGGGATGTGTGTGTATGTGAGTGTATGAAGAAAGAAGCAAATAAATAAGAGCGGTACTTTTTGGAGAAGAGATCAGCACTGAGCTGTTTTTCACTGGTTGGACGCTCTAAGTATAAGGAAAGCAGTAAACCCTGACCACCTTCAAGGACAAGAGCTATTAGGTGAAGGGAGAGTGTGGAAGTATGATCTTGCTACTTTTTTCTGTTGTCATTTTTTTGTTGTTGTTTGGTTGGGTTTTGTTTGGTTGGTTTTTTGTTGGGTTCCTCCCCCAGTTCTGAATGAAAATGGATGTATTTGCGTGGCCAGTGTTTTGTATGGATCATGGCTGGGGTGGGTTATGCATGTTTTGTACATGCCTGCCAGGCTAAGCCTTCCCTAGGACTTAGGCAAATGAACACCTAGTCTAAGGATCCATCTAGAGTCAAGTTTAGAGGTCAGGGTGACAGCAGTGCCTGAATGCGCAGCAGTCAACATGGAAGTGCCTATAGCTTGGACAGATTCTAGGGAATCATATGCTTGGATTTGCAATCCTAAATTCTACCTCTTTCTCTTTTAAAAGAATGTACATTTCTCATGGTACTATATGGACATTATTTTGGTTAGTCACCTACAGGAAAAATAGCTGCTAGGAAAAAGTGAATTATATCTTTATTATCCTATCATTCTACTGGATCTCTTATAGTCTTCACTCAATTATTCTCTATCTCTGTGTGTGTATGTGTTTTCCTGCCCTAATTTGAAATCCAGTAGCTTTTATGAGAAGTTTTGAGACAATATGGCACTCTGTAGTACTTCTTTAAATGAAAGATAAAAATTTGTCTTGACTGAAAGCCAAAACTATACTTTATGTTTGTGATCATGTAAATATGGTATTTTTTTCTGAGGTATTTTGTCCTGATTGTTGATGCCACTTCCATTTTGTTACTGCCTTTATAGAACTGGTACTTCACTCAGAAAGTCACACATGAACAAGGTCTGCAATATGTTCCTGGACTCTGGCAATAGAATTATAAGATTAGATTCATCCTTGTAATCTCTGCTTCCTGGCAGTTTTGGCAGAACCCAGATTTACTGGATGTGTGGAAACAAATTTCAGCATACACTAAGGATGAAATTGTTGATAAAGCTGGAAGCTGGAAAGGAAAAGTGGTGAACACAGACCAGTGCACAGGATATGGAGGAATTAAGGTAGTAAGAATTGCCTTCTTTGATGTAAAGAGAATTAAAACCCCTCTAATGCCAATTGTGATGGATTGATCCTGGCCTGCAACTAAGCATCACACAGCTGCCTGCCCACTTTTAGTCCCCAGCAGGATGAGGGAGGGAATAGGAAGAGCAAAAGTAAGAAAACATATGGGTTGAGATAAACACAGTTGAATAAGCAAAGACAAAGGAAGGGAAAAGAAAAAAAATAAGTGATACTAACTCAGTCACTCACCATCTCCCACAGGTAGACCAAAGCCCACCCATTTTGTGAGCAAGGACTAGTACCCTCCCCTACTCTTTCCCTCACCCACCCCCATAAAAAAAAATCTCCTCAATTTTTGTTGCTGAGCATGATGCTATATGCCATGGAACATTTTTATGGTTAATTTGGGTCAGCTGTCCAGGTTGTGTACCCTCCCAAATTCTTGCCACTTGTCACTTTAGCATACTCACTGCCTGTGTCTTAAACTGCCACAGGTCTAGGTGAATCATAGAATCATAGAATAGTTAGGATTGGAAAGGAGCTTAAGATCATCTAGTTCCAACCCCCCTGCCGTGGGCAGGGACACCTCACAATAAACCATGTCACCCAAGGCTCTGTCCAGCCTTGCCCTAAACACTGCCAGGGATGGAGCATTCACTACTCCCTTGGGCAACCCATTCCCCAACAAGGGCCTGCGAGCGTGAAGCTGTTCCTATCTATCTATAGAGTGCTTCATCCACAGAGTCCTCTTGATCAGGCGGTCTGTAACAGATCCCCACAATAATGTCTCCCATCGCTGTTCCCCCTTTAACCCTCACCCACAGACTCTCTATTGACTGCTCCCCTGTCCCCAGACAGAGTTCCATACTCTTCAGCCTATCCCTAAAATAAATAGCAACTCCCCCTCCCTGTCTGTGAGGCCTGTCTTTTGTAAAGAGCCTGTAACCTTCCATTCCGACACTCCAGTCATAGGAGCCATCCCACCATGTTTCTGTGATGCCTATTATATCATATCCCCTTATACATGCACACATCTTTAATTCCTCTTGTTTGTTCCCCATGCTATGGATGTTTGCGTAAATGTAATTTGAATCAATATGTTTTTGAATAAAGCATATTGATTCAAAACATAAAGATGAAAGTTCCAATGCTGAAGATAATGACAAAATATCTTTGATATCTGTAGATTAGAATGGTAAGTTAGGACTTCAATGTGACTATTACACAGCTACAAGTACCACATAGTTAAAGGTGACTTTTAATAGATGTGTGGAGAAATAGGCATGTAGAGTCTGCCTGGAAGGTCAAAGAGAAAGGTTTATAGTATTAAGCATCTCCCCTCACCAGCTGTTGCCCAAGAAGTATTTACAGTGCCACAATATTTTCATTTTTTGAAAGTATGCATTAGTAACTCTTTTGCCATTTATAAAAACAAAACCAAATATTTCAATTAGTCCAGGAATTAATCTAAGGAAAAGAAAAATACAAAACTTATTTTAAACAGATGTACTACCACAGGTCACATTTCCAGTTCATGAAAGCTGCAAAGTGCTTCTCACTTTTCTGTTGCATACTTGTTTGTAGGTAGACAAAACACTCAACATGTTTGCAAAATGGACCTAAAATACTTTTATGACATAGAAGTGTGATGACAGGGTTAATTAGAGTAGGTGAGTTGCTCTGAAATAGCAGATCTGTGAGCTTATAGCATAGTAACTTTTTTACTCTTTTATTAAATGGATTGAAAATAGGTTGTACTGAAAATCACATAAGCGCACACATTCTTTTAAAGTTCTCTGTCTTATATCTTAACCCAACAGGCCTGGATAAACCCTAGATAAGCATCTGGGTGCCTAGCTGAAGTGAAAAGTACGCAGTAAGTTTGAGCTGTGTTCTTTGGCCTTCACATGAGGTCTTTATGAATAGCACACAATACACCAGGACTTCAATGCTCTGCTCCCACTTCAAATAAATCAGAGAAAAACTTGACTGTTTCTTGATACTAATGGAAAAGGAGTTATCTGTCAAAATATTTGGAACTGCAGTGAATGATATCCACTGTGTATACCACTCTAAATCTAAAAGAATTCTGATAAACTTTGCAAATGGTAATCCAAATCCCCTTATCTAGATGTAGTAATTATGATCACTAGAGAAATACTACCACTTTCACAATGGAAAGAGCCTTCTGCTTGCTACACTAAAGGACAATATTTCAACTTTAAATTTTTATAAAAAATCAAAGCAGTAATATATAACCTGGGGAAGGAGAAGGAATATATTGCTAGCTGCTGTCATCATCTGTTGTCTCTTCTGAGTGGTTTGGTTCAACACTGTGAGTAACTGTGAGTTACTGACTTCAGTGGGACTGATTTTCTGGATAAAGGCCTGTCATGTATACATAATGTACATATATACTTTAGCTCATATATAGTTTAGCTCTTTTAGTTATACTATGACTTTTTGAGAGTGTAATCTTAAGAGTAAACATCTCAAAGCATTTATCATGTGTCATTTTATCTCTAAATGCAGGTTCACCTGACTGTTTAAAGTAGCTCCAGTTGCTGGTACTAGCTTTTGTCCCTGGAAAAAATGCTACAGATTACACGGATTATTTGATACAGTAAGGTATTCAGCAGTTCTTTCTGTTGAGAAGGCAACATTTCTGATAACATAGTACTCTCAGAATCCAAGATATTCATCAACCTGTAGTGTTCCCTGTTGTTTGGTAAGAACGGATGAGCTTCCAGGGGACATAACTATGAAAGGACAAGATGGAACTGTATTGGAACTCCTTTCACAGCTATTCTTAAAAATGAATTTCTAAGTCTGGAGAAAAGAAACTGAGGGGGAGTGTCCAAGATCTCAGTACAGCCGGGCATGTGGTCCTTAACTTTCTCCATACTTTCGAGATCTTTTCTTTTTCACTGTCTAATGTATGGTAGTGGTTGGTTGACAAGTGTACTTCCACTGCAGGATTACTGTGGGTGTCTGCATACTTCTTTGCTAAATTTTCCTCCTGAGCTTCTTTTCACTGGATATGTACTACTGTGCTGAAAAGCCCTGAAGAAACAAATCACCTTTGTGCTCATCAACTGATTTCCTTCCAAAGAGGCTGTAAGTGTGGTTATCTAACTACTGTTAAACAGGAATGAAGAATTAAATGCTATATTAACTCAACTTGATTTGCGCTAATGTTTCTCATTAACTGATCATTAAAAAGAAAATATGAAAATTGCTTGTTCCAACTTTTCCTTTAGTTAAAGAAACATGCAATTTAGACTGCCATGCTATGGCCAGTACTATACTTTGGAACTACATCACAGCTGATAGCTGCACCTCTGAGGACTTGAAACAGCTGCTACTTGAAAAGCCTAGCAAATTTCTGTTGTTTTCATATTGTAACGTATTCCAGCTAGGACATAGTGGAGGTTAGCAAAAGAACTGTCTTCTGCTCTCACACTGTTGATCTCACAGATTTGATACAGTGAAATTACATTTCCCATGAAAAGCTGTGTGACCTAGTGTAATTCTGTCTTTCTGCTTCAGACATCCTTGGATTGCCATCTCTAAAATAAGAATATAAATTTGGGGCTTTTTGTAGAGTTTTGACATCTTCAGAATAAAAAATACCATGTAAGTACAAAGTACTGTTGCTTATCATTATGTATGAATGTGAAGCTCCCTTTTACTACTTTACTTACCCCCTTTGTAATGCAACAGAACTGTAAATGTCAAAAATGTTTTTGTTAGTCACAATACAAGAATTATGGGTTGCGCATAAACTTTCCCAAACAAAAACATTACATGTTTCTTTTGGAAGTACAGCATATGTACATCCTGAACAGAAAATGCATCACTAGTGACTGTCATTTTAGAACAAATGTCTTTGTCTAGGGTTTGTTTTCCCCTGAGGAACAGTTGAAGGTCACGTTAGTAAAAGTGCTAATAGATTACAATATTTGTATTAGTTAAACCTGTCAAATGAAAAATTATCTGATACATTGGATTCTATATTTTTTTTCTGTCTGCACTGAAGTAATTCATAGAATGCTTTACAGAGTTAAGAAGAAAATAAATCCAGATTGTGTTTGGCCTGGAAAAAAATTTAAATGAGTAGATGTTTTTTCCAATTGTGTGTAATATGATGAGATCATTTTTGTCCCAAACTGTTGCAATTATGAACTCAGGTTAATTCTACATTTTTCTTTGTAAAAAGTCTAAAATGTGACTAGATGTTTTTTTTCTTTCCCCTGACTTTTTGACAGGCCATAATGGTCCTGAGCAGCCTTACCTAGGACCCCAACATGGCTTTGTCCGTGTGCCCAGGAGCAGCATTTTGGCTCAGGACGGGGACTTCGGTCATGGTGCAGGTCTCAAGCTGTGCCTCCTGAATGGACCCTTTGGATGTACACTGTAGATTTGTCTTCAGACCTGCTTTTAGCTCCTTTTGCTTCTGGTGGAATCCCTGGTTCTGGTTAGAGTACTTGTTCTGTCTAGGGCTATCAATGCTCCTTGCTATTATCACCTTTGCTCTGCACACCATTCTCTGACCCATTGCAGTTTGAGAGAGGTGATCCTTCCCTCTGTTCAGTACTGGTGTGGCTATACTTGAAGTGCTGTGGCCACTCCTGTAGGCCCCTACTACCAAAACCTTACCTCACAAACTCAATACAAGGACTAGGAAATCAAGAGTGACTCTTAAGAGGAAATAACAAAAATCTCTTTGCCCACAACAGCCATGTGGACCATATGGTGGACATCTCATAGAAATAAGACAAAGACTTCTTTTATTTCCAGTACCCTTTGGTGAAGGGTCATGGGTTGATAAGGTCAGATTCACTTGATTCATGTGTTACCTAGGTTTCTCAATCTTCTTGTACTGACTGAAGTGAAAATCAATATATATGGAAAAAAATAGAAATGTAAACTTGGAAATTTTTTTATAGACTGAGTGGAAAACTGAAAACCTGAGATCTATTAAAGGTAGAAACTCCATGAACTGCAAGAAAAGGTTGTAAAGATTTCAGGATGGAGTTGAAATTTTAATCAAAAGTCCAGATACAAATCTGCTTTTAAGCTACTTACACTAGTGTAATGCAATAAACCTGAATGTTCTTCAATCAAATAATGATGCCTAGCTATAGCTGTTAGGTAGATTTGGACTCAACTGCATTTTACCCTGAATCCTGTCCTCTTTAGAGACAGTAAGTGGTTCAGAGCTTTTTAAAACCATAGGTCTCTGCCTGATATGCAGTATTTTGAGTTTAAAAAGTGGAATGTACATTTCTGTTTTAATAGCAAGCTTGTTTTGGAGAAGCTTTTCCTGACCGAGGAACTGAGCATTCACTGACTACAGTCTTTATAAAAATGACTCCTTCAGCCTATGTCTGGGTGATGCAATACAGCAATTTAAGAGCAGCAATACCCTACGTAATCCTGTCTCTGAAATTGCTTGCTTGCAAGGCAATAAAAGATCATAGAAGAGTAGCTTGAAGTCTATGGTATATATGGCAAGTTAATCTTCATAGTCAAGATGGGGTCTCTACCCAGAAGATCATAGAATCATAGAATAGTTTAGGTTAGAAAAGATCTTTAAGATCATCACATCCAACCATTAAGCTAACACTACCAAGTCCAGCACTAAGCCATGTCCCTGACTGGCATTCCTACAAGTCTTTAAATACCTCCAGGGATGGGGACTCAACCACTTCCCTCTGCAGCCTGTTTTAATGCTTGACAACTCTTTCAGTGAAAAAATGTTTCCTAATATCCAATCTAAGCCTTCCCTGGAGCAACTTGAGGCCATTACCTCTTGTCCTATCACTTGTTACCTGGGGGAAGAGACAGACCCCCACCACCTCACTACAACCTCCTTTGAGGTAGTTGTACAGAGCAATAAGGTCCCCCCTCAGCCTCATTTTCTCCAGCCTGGACCACCCGAGTTCCCTCAGCTGCTCCTCATGAGACCTTCACCAGCTTCATTGTCCTTCTTTGGACCTGCTCTAGCAACTCGCTATCTCTCCTGTAGTAAGGGGCACAGAAATGAACACAATATTGGAGGTGCAGCCTCGCTAGTGCTAAGTACGGGGGAATTATCACTTCTCTAGTCCCACTGATACAAGCCAGGATGCCACTGGCCTTCTTGGCCATCTGGGCACAAGCTGGCTCATATTCAGCTGGCTGTCAACCAACAACCCCACCTCCTTTTCCACTGGGCAACTTTCCAGACACTCTTCCCCAGGCATGCAGTGCTGCATGGGGTTGTTGTGACCTAAGTGCAGGATCTGGCCTTTAGCCTTGTTGAACCTCATCCAATTATTGCAGTTAAAAATTGGAGATCCTCATTCTGGAGTGGTTTTTTTTCAGAATAGAACTCTTCAGTGGACATTGATGGCTGTTTTCCCATTTTACTGTGCAAGAAATTTACAGGTTAAGCCAGAAAGCTGTCTCTTCACTTTAGTTAAACGTATTCCAAGACTCAGTTGTTTCCTTTATCAAGTAGAGTGGAAAATCTCCTTTTTGGTTAACATATGCTGCTGTCGTGGTTTAGGCCTGCCACACAGCCCACTCACTGCCCCCCCACCTCCTCCCTCGGCTCCCGGAAGGATGGGGAA